>JAGKQL010000310.1:0-19429 GCA_018398635.1 Cyprinodon brontotheroides
ACACAGTTGTAGTCTTTTCGCTTCACTCTGTGTACTCCGACGTCGAGAATCAAGAATCCACCTTTCGTATTCCATTTTCAGAGTTTTTTAAAGTGTTTAACAGAGACGTTAGCACCTCGACGTCGGAGTACACAGAGTGAAGCGAAAAGACTACAACTGTGTAGACATTTTCCATGTCTATGAACTGTAACACCTAAGACAGTCTTACTTTCCTGAGTATTATATAAACCTTTTTGATAGAGAAGTGTAAATTGGAATGGTTGTGCTTTAATGAGTTAAATTATACTTTAATATTCACCAAATTAGGTGAGGTATGGTGCCATTGCCCATGTACATTTTCACATCTTGTCACATATTAACCACAAAACATCGATATTTATAAGTTTTTTTGTTTATGAATATGCATAAGTTGTGATCTAAACATTTCGTTCTAGCCCCGATTGGATATTTAGGGCCTTTGCCCTATTAGAAGGAGAGCCTCTGCTTTAGCGTTTGTGTTTTTTCTTCTGGGATTCATTTTATTTAGGTAAAGCCACATGCAGCATATACCAATGGGTAATTTGAAGTCACTAGTTAACCTAACATGCTAATTTTTGGAGTGCATGAGGAACAAAGATCACCTCAAGGGAATCCTTGCATGCTCAAAGGGTTAAGAAGACAAAGGAAGTTAAGCTATGCGATCTGCGATAAGGCATCTGCTACAGCCTATGTAATAAGAAAATATAAGGGGACAGTTGTAAGGTATAGTCCACATTTTTAAGCAGGGAAATCTATGTAAAGTTTAACATGGCTGTGTTTTTTTTGGTCAGAACTTTGTTTTTATCCATTTTCATTCACACACTGAACTTATATCAAAAAAGGTTACAGACCAAAAGAGCTGATGAAGTTGCCTACTTTGTCCCATACAGTGCTTACATAAATGTCTAGAGCTTACCTTATGTTTCGAAGATGATTGTTCAGCAAAGCCCATAGAGGCTGCCTTTGTGTGCTGCAATATTGATTGGCTGACTGGCACAACTACTGCATGCAAGGGGAAAAGTGGTCAGCAGCAACCAGACATCACATGTAACTTTCTTTTCTCTGCTGCACCTCATCTTCTTCAGCTGCAGATCAAAGAAAATTCACTTTAAGAGGTTTTTCAACTGGGATGTATGTTAAAATTTAATTTGACATGTTGATTGCTGCATTGAAATACTTTTTGGAATGTTAGCTGGATATCTGATAGGTTTGCACAAGCATAGAGATTCATTCAATGCCTTTTGGTTCTCCTTTGCAAAAGAAATTCCATATTTAGGGGTTTACAAGGAATTTTAGGAGGATTTAGAGGACTGGGTTTGCAGTTGATTAGAAGTCAAATGTGATTTCAAGGTAAAAATATGTCTTTGAAAATCTAGTCATTGCATTTCTTTCCCAGACAGCACTGCATTGTAATCAAATTCCATTCTCTATCACTTAGCTACAGTTAATAGGTTTATGTCAGTTAAACTCCTCATGTGTATTCATGGCACCCATTAGCAATTTACAATAGTTCCTGTGCTGTTAATCAGTTTCAAATGAACTGATGAAGCTCTCATTTCTCTGAATATTACATTGCAGCAGACTCCACAGGCTGGCAGGTAATTGGTTTCTTTTATTGGCAAATTTAGGTTTTAAATGTGATTCATATCCACCACCCTGTGGGGTTTTTTGAGTTTATGTGATTATTATTTTTTTAGTTTGGTGGTGTTAAATGCCTCTTATTCTTTGACCTCAGCCATTAAAATTCATTCTCACGAGCTGCAAATTTGGACATTTACAAACGAAGGATTTAAGTTAAAACCAATTTTTTTCACTTACTCTCCCTACCATAAATGATTAATTTACTCTGCAGCATAAAGGAGGAAGTCATTAAGAAGTTTTATTACCTTTCTCATTACTTTCCAGAACACAGCTGTCTCCTCAGCTCTATTGAGAAAAGAGAAATGTACACCTGATAAGGTAAAATCTGAGGTCTGATGATGCTTACTGTGTGGTGGGAATATTCAACAAAAGAATACAGAGAGATATGTGGGTCCCTCAAGTACTTGATATCAAATGTGATGTTTCAATTTTCTTTACACTCGGTGCAAAACACAAACCTAGCAGTAATTCTAAACTCCATTTTCTTTCTCATAGATGAAAACACAGTAATCTTGCTTATTCAGCAATAGAAAAGTGAAAAGGGAGAAAATAAAAGAGTGAAAAGAGGTACTATAATGTTCTATCTAAAAGATTACATTTGATTACTTCCATTTTAGTCCAAAATGTACTTACAGTACATGCAAAGAAAGGCCAGAAAACACTGGTTGTATATGACTTTTTAATCTCCGATGCAATTTTTTTTCCATGTCACACCAAGTGCATATGGAGAGACTCCGGCTATGCAGGGTAAGCAGATCTGTGCGTCTCTGTACTATACACAAATTAAAACAATTTCCCACATTTGAAAAGCGGACAGATTATAATAAGTTATAAAAATTAAAATAAAAACACCACCAGTGCATTCTATAAAGCAAACCCCCACTGAACGAGGCTGTGCAGCGTCTAAAACAAGAACAGATAGTGTGTTGATATGCTTATATTAAAAACATAATGAGATCTATGTCTAAAGAAAACAAAAATACAGCAATAAACACAGTGGGGCTTACATATAAACGTTAATTGGAGATAGAAAACTTTTTTCACTGCTCATGCCTTCACCAAACAGATCAACCACAGCAGCTGTTTCTGCTTGTTAATCACAGCAGGAGCCGGACTGACAGGGAGGAGGGTCAAATAAGATAAATAAATAAAACACAACAATAGATCTACCATTCACATAACCTTAGATTTGTAACATTATTAATTTAGCAAAAGAGAATTTAATCTAATTCTTAAGAGGCTCCAACAGCAGGTCACTTTCAATGTGATAATTTCAAAGTACGCCTACAGAGGTTGGAAGACTGACTCGTTCTCGCCCCAGATATACATCTGTGCTAAAATATTAAGCTGAAAGTCATCATTAGTATAGACCCAGCTCAACCGAACTGCGAGAATGGTGATTTTTTTAATCGCCCAAACGTAAACCCAAAGCTAACTCAGAGTGACTGTGACTATTTGGTGAAAAAAAACAAAAACCTAAAAGCCTTCATGTAAGGGATATCCTGTTGTTAAAAATAATGATAAAATAAAAATAAAATAGGAAAAATAATTGTTTACAAAGTTTCTCTTCTTGCTTATTTCACACTTTTCATGGTTGTGTGAAACTTTTGGCACATTCATATCCTGTTACTACTGCATGCAAGGGGAGAAGTGGTTAATAGCAAAGTAAACTCAACACAGTTTCATTTGTTAACTTTATTGACAAATAGTTCAATCTAAATGTAAGAGTCAAAAAGTCCACAGCTACAAACTCACACATACAATGTACAAACATGTTACTGTACACTGAACAACAGCACACACACTCCCATTATACTCCAGAATTATAATACATTAAAGTGAAGATGCTCAGAATAGATGAGCAATTAACACTTAAAACAGTAACTGTAGGTAAACAGAGAAAGGCAAGTTACAGCTGATTTTCATGTTCGTTTTTCTTTTTGCATAAAAAATGTACATTACATACGTTAGAGAGAAGTATGTCAAGCAAGCAGAACAAAATATATCAACATGAGAAGTAGAACACAAGCTTTCAAGAAGAAATGGATGCATGATGATGACTGTAATTAGACAGAACATTTCAAAATAATTAACTGCAAAATATTTCAATACTTAGACTATTGTGTTAATGACTTAGAAAACACTGCAGCTCATAATATTAGGTATTGGTCTTTTTTTTTGCTTTAAGAGATTTTTGTGTGATTCATTCTCTATAGCCATGCTGGTGGCTTTGTCAAGCTTCATTGAAACTCAGATGTTATTTTCTTTAGATTGTATCACAAATAACTAATTAGGTATAATTAGTGTTTACGTATTTATTGGATCAATAGGCAGGCTGACTTCTTAATTAGCTCCAAACAAAAGAAAACAGCAGAAAAATCTGTTTAAAATGTAGTTCTTAAAGAAAAGGGTTAACATTATGAAAAGGTCAAGACAGGTGTTTTTCTACTTGATGAGAGGGAAATACTGTAAGTATAATTAAATTCCCTAAAATGCTGTGAAAGAATTATATATATGGGTCGAAGTTGGGGAAAGAAAGTATAAAAAGTGCCTCTTTTTAAAATAAAAATATAAATTCCATTTTTGGAGTGCATGAAGACATTGACTAAATGTAATCTCTTCAACCTAGACACAATATACATAAGAAGGAAAAGGCAGATTGAGACTTTTCTCCAATTTTAACATAAACGCTTTAAAAGAGGCCAAAATACTATACTACCGTACATGTTTTTGGTAACTACAAAAAAACACAATGCGTGTGCATGTGTACCTCAGGAGATGTGAGTTCAAAATGTTATTGTTTACTTTATGGAGAGATTTCCTTTTTTTTTTTTTAGATAAGATTGCATCGAAAGTAAACAACTTCTTTTCCTTCAAACTGTTTAAAAAACCGACAGTGGAAATGTGGACTTGAAGCACAGAACGATATGTCGAGAAACTGTGGGCATTGGGAGAAGAAGGTGGAAGGAAAAGCACAGAAAGAAAGACAAAAAAGAAAGAGTAATCTCTCCACACCCAGCCTCATTTTTATTCAAACACAACTCCGGCTTTGACTCTCACTTCTCCCCCCTCCCACTGCTTCCAATCTCTTCTCATCCTAGTATTCCCTTTTTTCCTCATATTGTAGCTAAACAAGCTTTCAGTTCTGGTCTCACTTACAGTAGCTATTACAATAGCCTTTAACAGTCTGATAAGCTTAAAATATTTTAAACAAAATCATTAATCCATAAGTTTATTGATTAGTATTTGTAGCCGATTCTTTTTCTGTCTTTAGGTTGGTCTGAGTTGGGTTTTTATCTTAACTATCTGCAGCAAATGTCAGGTTTAGCTGTCAGTCTATTTGAATCGCGCAGGGAGGGCTTTTTGTCTGCAGCTGCTATTCAGAGAGGAACTGAGACAAACATATTTTGTCATTGTCTCCAGTGACAGTAATCCCAGTATACAAGGATGAATTGTAGATGCATACAATTTTGACATTTTACAAAGGAGAGGAGCTGTGGTCATACAAAAATATCCATAGTAACTGCTTAGATCCTGTCTATATTTATAGAGTAGCAACTTTAGCAAAACCCCTCAGCTCCAAATGTACCAGTGTAACATAATTAGGTCCTATATCAGAAAGAAAACAAATCTAATCTCTTGCTTTCATCTTTAAATAATAGACGTGCTCTGAATTCATGTCCCTGTACATTTTTATGAGACATTTCTCATTTTTCCCCAACAAACACAAATGCACATGAGTAATGTGATGTTCATTTCTGCAAATGCTTAAACATTATACCAGGTGGCAGTGACACACCCCAGAGCACAACAATGAAACTGCAAAGAGAAGCAGCACTGCTGGGAAATTAAAGCATCGAAATGCCTGTGCATATTCAAACCAGTCAATATGCAAGGTGTTTATTACTCTACTATAATACTCAGAAGTAGTTCATCATGAGCACGCTGCTTTCAGGAAGAACAGCATCCACCAAGTACCAACCGCTGGGCTGAGTGTCTCAGAGTGACGATCATATGTTTTGTCTTTAATACTCTCCTCTAGCTGATCTTATATGCAAAGCGTGTCCCACCACAGCAGTTGAGTCAAACATACAGCTTTGTAATACTGAACTAAAGTGATGCACCAGATGGTTTTTTACAAGGAGCCATCTGGGAAGTCAGTGTTTAAAAGTGTCAGGAAGCCGGTTTACTATTTAAAAAAATACTCAGCAAGTGACAGGGTGAAACAACTGTCTACTGATTTGATAAGAACAGTTCTTCATCCAAGTTGATTAGCAAAGGACAACAGAATTTTAGAGCACTATTTTTTATATAAAAAGCAGCTTAAAATTCTTTTTTTCATGAATAGGCAACTTTTTCCCTTTATCTAGCCACATTTTAACCCCTCTGGTTTTTCTATTTCGATATACCTCTGAATCAGTGTAGACATTTTCCCTTGATTATAAAAAAGCTAACTATCCAAGGGAGATTTTGTCAAATAAATGCTAACTATACAAAGCCTCTATGCTTGCTTCTTTAAGAATCTCAAGTTACCTTGGCCTGCCTAGGGCTGCAAACGTAGATCAAATCCTTCTGCTGTGGTAATAAAATAGTAGTTTTGCAGGAGAAAACCAGGACAAAAAAATAAACCTTTTCTGGTAAAAAAATTTCACCTTATTATATAAGTCAATAATAAATGTACTTCTTGAAATCAATTTGTAAAGGTCAAGTAGACAAGAGGAAAACCAAATCCAGATGGTATCCATCAGCACTCGCTAAATCCGTCATAAAGTGTTAAGTGGTTAGTGAAAAAAGAAGTTATGTATGGCTAATGAAACTATACAGCTTGCTATAGTGTTTAAAAACTAACTTCATTAGTTGGCTTGGTAATTTTTCATCTTTTAAGCTATTATGCATAGATGTTAGGTATACATGTAATAATTATTACTCCAATTATAAACCACAGAAGACATTAATTAGATCTGATGCATGAAAAGCCTCTGCCTGGTGATTAGTAAATCAGTTACAAAATATTTATTCCTATTCAAAAACATGAATGAAAAATTAATACTTCCAACTTTTGTTCTCTAAGGTCAATAACAAACAGGATTTCCTTTTCTACACTGTTTTGGAGAGTGATAATAGATTGTGAGAGTTAAGTGATAAGTTTTTCTTTATGCATAAATTGGATTTTTGTAATCACTTCAGTATCCATTGAATTTATGATTCATATTTTATGACTTTATCAAATGATCTTGTGTTTTTTAGTTCTCAAAAATTTATTAAGAAATCTCCCAAAGCTTTAACAGCAAATAATGAAATTAGTTTTAATGGTATTATAGCCTTGAAGAGAAGAGATCATTCAGTATGTCTCAGACATACAGCTTTATGTCCTTTATTAGTAAATTAAACAAGATTAAGGAAAAAATCAAGATCAAGAGACCCTAAACCTAAGCCCTCTTTGTATTGGTCACATGTTCATCACCACATCCCAAATTATTCTTGACTAAATGCTCAATATTAGTATCATCTTAGCAAACCGACAAGTCCATTAGCAAATAGCTAACTCTATGTTTTGATGCATAATGTAAAAATGGAAGTCCCTTTATTGTCCCAGAATGGGGACATTCACTCTCTGCATTTAACCCATCCCCTTGGGGAGCAGTGGGCGGCAATTGTGTGGCATCCAGGGAGCAGTGTGGGGTTAAGGGTTTTGCTTAGGACCCAAGAATGGATGCTGTGGGGATCAAACCTGGTACTTGCAACCTTCTCAGAGCACAAACACACTGATTTAACCATTAGGCCAACACTTTCCCATCAAGGGAGGCTGATAAAAAAAGAAAAGCAGTTTCTAGACATGCAGAACAAGCAGCTGGAATTTACATAACTAGAAAGATTTGTACATGGAGGTGTTATACCAAAGATACCACTATTTGTTATGGTTGCATAAATTTAGGTTTCTGCATGTTGTTTCTTTACTTTGCTTGCTTTGTTTGTTACAAATCTAACTGTTTTAAGAGATTAGTACTTGGTATGATATGGAAAGGTTTAACGGAGTAGATATTTTATTGTGGAAATATTTCTGATTAACTCCCACCTTCCTTACTGCAGTAAGGTTTTTCTTGTCTTTTTCATTTTTTTAAGAATGACTAAAAAGCAATCTGTGTCACATAATCTACAAATCTATACCAGAGGGATACAAAATATCTTCAATCACTATTTCATAGGTCCATTGTCACAGTGGTAGAACAAAAGTTATTGACTTGCATTTAAAGCAACACTGTGTAAGTTTTGACTCAAATATTAGAGTAATTTGACGTGTATTAATTTATTTTTTGGTCAATATACAGTATTTGATGCTGACTGAGAGGGCCGGACTGTTCCTGAAAGAGTCATGTGATCCAGAGCATTTATTACAGCCGGAGCTCCCTTAAAAATAATAAATATCTAATCTAAAAGTCACTGTTCGGCATCAGAACAGATTTGACACTTACCGGATTAGACATAGTTTTGGTTTTTAATATAGGATTTAATTTAGAAGGGTGGATGTGGTCTTGTCTTTACTAGTGCTGTAACTTAATGTCCTCTCAGTCTGCTTGTACAAAGTGGTCTGATATCAGAACATCAATTGTAATTTTGCACAGTGCTTTGCTGTCAATTGTGGCGCTGGACTTAGAAGTTTAAGGTCTAGCACTCCTAGTGACTAAATGTTGCACAGTGTTGTTTTAATATACTCGGCGTACTGTATATGGACTTTTTTTGGTGTTGCAACAACTCTGGAAAGAGGTTAGTTCATTAACATGTTTTCCAGTTGTGAAACATGTCCTTAATTGCTGAATATTCAAAACATGAAGTTAGAATGACATATTTTTTAGGGTGAGATTAAGCTGCTACAAAAAAAAAAAAAAAAAATCCTGGAGGGGAATGTAAATATTTTTGGGAGGGCACTAACTCTTTACAGAGAATGTTTACACCATGTCTTGTATTTCTTTAATCTTATTTAGTTCACACTGAAATGCTAAAATGTCAATTTTCATGTAAAGCAGACACCTTAGACTCTCACTTAGAAGGTGTAAAAATAAAACAAAATATATATTCATCACGGCCAAGTAACACATGCTAAAAGATGCCCAAGTTGATGGCTTTCATTTCTTGTGTTGACATTTTAGGCGGCATTCAATATGAGCTTTTAGGCGCACTAGTTGTCTGA
Source organism: Cyprinodon brontotheroides (assembly GCA_018398635.1). Classification (NCBI taxonomy): domain Eukaryota; kingdom Metazoa; phylum Chordata; class Actinopteri; order Cyprinodontiformes; family Cyprinodontidae; genus Cyprinodon; species Cyprinodon brontotheroides. The sequence continues at coordinate 8,849 of JAGKQL010000310.1, forward strand.
TTCTTATTAAACCCCCGAGCTATCGCTGAGCCCGTTTTTCCAGAGGCATCTATTTACAACAAATTATTCCTCTGAACCACTGAAAAGTTGAATATGTTCTCTGACACCTGATAAAATGTTCAATGTCCACTTCAGTTAACCGGTGCAATTGCGGTTGCGCCGTGAGGACATAGTTTGAGAAAAGAAAAAAAAAAGTAGAAACAAAAAATTTTGAGAGGTTCTGAAACAGCACTTCAATGTCCCAATGTTAATAAATAAAAAGACTTTGGGGCTTTGCAGCAGTGGGGAGAGGGGGCTGTGAGACAAACAAAGCTGAATTTGCAGTGGTGAAAGCAAACAGCTAAATATTGTCACTTTCTCTGTGAGTTGGGGCTTGCAGCAGGTGACAAATGAAATTATCAAATCTAATCAGAGCTACTTAAGGGTAATCCTTAGGATGTGGGTTTGCACGCTTGTCCAGAGGTTTGATTTGAAGGCAGAGTGAGGAGACTGCTGTTGTTTTACAGCTGGTAATCCGCTCAGTGCTGAGATAAAAGCACTTCTTTACCAGCGTGCCCACAGTAAGAACAAGCCTCATTCACAATTGAGTCAAACATCTTATTAAGGACTGAAAAAGGACAAACAACTGACAAATGTACATGTTGGTTCAAAGAACAGATTGCTATTTGCCTGTTAAGTCTTTACTGTATTAAATGTATTCTTCAAGCGTTAGAAAGGTTGCTGTGCACAAACAACAACAGAGATAGGTCAACTGGCCCAAGTAGATGTGCAAACTGCTCTGCTTTAATAGGACGCATCAATCTGACACAAAGGAAGTCAAACCAAACCCTGCTGACAAAGACATATCCAATAGTCTATAAACGGATAAAAAAAAAAGTATAAAAACGAAGAGTACGGGATGTCTATCCAGAATGCCTGCTGCAGGAGGATAATTGCCATCTGGATGGCAGCCATACACTTTAAACAGCACTGAGATTTGTTCTTTGTATGAACACAAAATGAACACTGGATTTCTAGTTGGTGCATGCACTGCTCTAACACTTGACTGGCTTCCAGCTTTAAGATTTGCAGCCAAAACACACGGACATTGAGAGACAATACCTCTTCTGAGGTATAGTGGATGGTAGCTGTTAAAAGTCTTATTTCACATTGCCTCTTAAGCTGCTCTCTTCCTCTACACCTAAGTGCGTAGGAGATAATCTTTTTATTTTGTAGGTTGAAAATGAACTGCTTAAGTCCATACAGGCACATAAGAGTGAATTACAATATTATTTAAAATCAATTTAAATCAGTACCTTAATTTAAAAAGTAAGAATATATAACAAATACATTAATTTCTAGCAAAGTCAGTTTCACCCTTTTCAACTGGTTTTGGCCTACAGATGCAAAACCAAATCTTCAATTTCTCTGAAAATGTGATTATATTTTAAGACATATTGACAAGGATTTTTATTACAGAAATGCTATATCTGGGTTTTGCAATGGCTAAAAACATCACAGAAAATAGTTCCTTCTGACATTACCATTACCCCCTTCCACTTAACTGTTGCAACAGCTGTTATTTAATAAAGTTGGCTGTTTAGAGACTAAGGAAAAAACTAGGCTTCAGAAAAGGTGCACGAGCAACATCATAATTTCATTTAAGAATTTGGGGCAGAATGGTAAATGGCCTGTACTTGTATAGCGCTTTCTGAAGTCAGGAGATGCCAGGATACACTTTACACTACATTCAGTCATTCACACACACACACAGACACACACACATTGATGATGGCAAGCTAGATTGTAGCCACAGCTGCCCTGGGGCTCACTGACAGAAGCGAGGCACACAGGCGCCACTGGGCCTTCTGATCACCGTAGGAATCACACAGCAACAATTGAGGCTAGAGCCAACACAGAAACGTGTTTCCAAGACGAGATACCTGTTATAGTATTTCTTGTACAGAACTAGCTACCTCCACATTAGAAATAAAAACCAGGATAATTTTGTCTGAGCTAAGGAAAAATGACTAAAGTGTAGCTATGGTGTCCTAATCTAGTTTTCAGATGAAAATGATAAATGGCCTGTGCTTATATATTCAAGTCAAGAGACTTGATCAAAGCGCTTTAAACTATATTCAGTTATTCTCACTTTCACGAACACACGCACACACAGATGGTGGCAAGCAAACTCAGCTGACTTGTACCCCAGAGAGAATCTAGAGTGTCATGTCAAAAGGAAGGTCAGAAGTGCTAAACCCAGGCCTCCATGTCAGTAAGACTTGATGCAGTAATTTATGCAAAATTAGCCCTAACAGATTTAGAATAAAAGATCTCCATCTTGCATAAAAGTTGAGTATAACATATAGAAAATATTTCAGGTATTCAGCTCATTAGAATTGTTAGGAGTGCCTGAAAGTTTGCACTTATGACTTAGTTAAAAATAGTCAAGCAAGGTACCAAAATAAAAGATTCGATTAAAAAAAAGGAGAAAAAAGCTGCCCTTACCAAAATTAAGTGAATATTTGGCAGATACCACCCTTCAGTAGGGCACTTCTGTATAAAAATCCATATCAAACAACGTTATAGGTTTAATTAGCTGATAGCCATATTGATCTAAATTTATCCCCCTAAAAAAACGAATGTCATATATTACCATTTTTTTAATCTATCCATACTGCATATTTGTATACATTTTTATTTAAAAAAACAACAAAATAACATTTTGATAATATTCTAATTTACTGATATGTGCCTTCATATCCATCTTTATTAAACTCTGCTCTCATATCTCTCTTCGCTGACAGTATGTGGATATTACCCAAAAATTGTCACTCTAAGTTGTTTCTGAATCATGTATTTTATGTGGGTCACTTTCTGATTCACAGTCAACAGCATTTCAATGGTTGCACTAATGATGAGTAAAATGAAAAATAAATAACAGATAGTCACATATGCTTCAATAATTGCAAAACAGCAAACGTTTAAGCAAGTGAACAAAGAAGGAAGACATTCCCATATAACAATATTTACAGACTCTTCAATGTGAAGATTGATTCCAAAAAATCCCATTCAAGATTCAAATGGTCTTAGTTTTCAGAAACACAATGACATAAATACTCATAACGCAACATACTGGAATCAAGAAGGCCTGCTGTGGGTCTTTTCTTGTATCCAGAAAGATTTTCTGCCAAGCTTTCAGTCCGTTTTATCCATTCACACAAATGTCTCATCTAGGTCCTTTTTACAGTATTTTGTTCCTGTGATTTATCCTCTCATATATATATATATATAAAAACCACACCCCTGTCTTCCTTAAATGAGTCAGTTGATTGAAAATGGCTTGTGGAGCCAAGTGTCTGAAATCAAAGTAAGCCTGAAGTGAAACCTAAGTATTTTTCTCTGCTTTTTCTTTCAGAAGATACCCTTGAGGAGAATAGTTTCTATTTTCCACAGTGTTGCTCATTCTTGTTTTAAGTCTGTATAACAAATAATACCTGTACATAAAATTCAAGGGAGTGCTCAAACTTTAGGAGGCTAAATGCCAGAGGAAACATGTCCACCTAATGCAGGATCAATCTTGAAGTCTTTAGGTTTGATTCAATGATTGTAAGAGAAAGGCTAGGGTAACAAATAAATTAATGAGAAATTATTTTTGTTCACTCAGGGGAATCAACGATCAAACCTATTAAAAATTGTACTTTTCCATGAATGGCTACGGATTCAGTCGGGGACTGGTCATCATTGTGGTGCCTCATTGATTGCACACTGGTCAGTATTTTTCTTCTGATGTCCAGCAAGAGATATTCGAAATCCGTCCAGGTCCCTGGAAGATGTGGAAATGAAACAGGCATGTCTTTACCAGCTGATAGTGTAGGAATAATGTGTTGATATAATTTATGATTGACTGGAGTGGAAATTCATTGGTACACTCAAGGGCCAGCCTTGTAAAACTGCAAAAAAATGTAAAATTGTCATTTTAATATTATTTATATTGGGACAGTTTTATCTGTTTTTAAATTCCTGTTCATAATAATTGAAATGATCTAGGTAAGAATGTGTTAAAAATCAAGCATAACTCAGTTTTACTCGAGTGATGCTAAAAAAGAAATGCAAGAAAAATAAGTATACCCAAAGCGTCCCATGTATATTGCAATATCCACGGCTTCATATTGACTACATATAAAAAATGTAAATATAAACCAGCAGTTTTAAAAACCTAATTAAATATACATACCATGCTGAATTTATGATGCAAGGAGTGCAAATTAAAAAACCCAAGAAATGTGAGTTCATGGGTCACCCGGCCCATTTTCTCCCGGTGAAGTTGTTCATGCTGCATGAAATGTGAAACAGAAAGTTACTGGCTCATATACCTGCAAACTCCTTTTTTTCACACTAGTGAGTTTTGGCATATACATTTAATTAATCCCTTTGGGTGGATTTCCACTTTGTATTTAAGTCCTGTAGAATATTTTAGGTGCAAGAGAGCACTGATTGAAGCCTATATGTGGATCAACTGTCTTTAAAAGGTAGCCACAGAAAATAATGGTATCACTTACTGGTATGGGAACATCAGCAGCTGTAAAGTCTATTGAAGTATTTTATGCAGTTTTGCAACTATTTTACAAATCTGTGCTATTTTGGGGCACATGATATCTAAAGAAAGGTAGCAAGACATAAAAGTAAAGAAAAAGAATAATAAAGATAAAGAGTGGGCAGCAAAAGACAAAAAACAGAAACAATGGCAGTTAAATCAGACATACTCAGCTGTGATTTGTGTGACTAGCGCAAAGATGTGAACCGGATCCGATTAGCGAGTCTCTGCTGGGTCATCTTTAGGCAGCCAACCAGTCCTCAACTGAGCTCAGCCTGTTTTCAGATCTGGGAGCTCCCGGTCTAACAAGGGGATGATGTGGAGGACTGCAGGAGCAGGTAGAAGTAAACGGGTGATTTTGATCTCAACTGTATCACACAAACAGAGCGTCATTTTGGATAGGAAATCAGTTAATATCTCTATTCACCAGGGCTATGCTTTGTTGGTGCGGGCTTTCCATTGAGGCGGGGCCACGGATCATTTGTCCAACATGCTGACGATATCAGAGAACTTTGGCCGCAGAGTTTCTGTCTTTCTGCCAGCAATCCAGCATCAGCTGGTGCAGCACTACTGGACAGTCCATGGAGCTGGCAGGCGTGAAGTCTTGCTCTATGGCATTTATTACCTGGGACAAGAGAAGAGACATGAGGAAAAGTTACTAAAGTTAACACATTATTTAACAAATGATAGATAGATAGATAGATAGATAGATAGATAGATAGATAGATAGATAGATAGATAGACAGACAGACAGACAGACAGACAGACAGACAGACAGACAGACAGACAGACAGACAGACAGACAGACAGACAGACAGACAGACTTTAGATACTTCAGGTTCAATTTTAATTTTCACTGAGTTACAACACTGATTGTCCACAGCCATCTACTTTTCATAGGAAATTGATAAACAGAGCACAAAAATGCAAACCATAATCTAATAATAAAATGTTTAGGTAAAGCATATAAAATACTACAACTCTTTAAAATGTAGTAATAGCAAGCGTGTATATCCTTGATAATCTGACCTGAATTACATGAAACAGTGATAGAAAAGTAAAAACCAAAGATATTTAGAAAGTACAAAAATATCCATGTAAAAAATGCCAACAAGGTCCAACATTGGTTTGTTTTAAAATGATAAATACAATAAATGCTTACTGGTCAAGTCTGTAACTTAGGAACCAAATGTGCATTTTTTAAACAGCTTCTGTAAAGTTAAACAAAACCTGTTCCAATATTTTTATTTTATTATTTATTTCCATTGCATCTGCTGTTTTGTCACGCCTCTCAGGTGAGGGAAAAAAATACATGCAGGATATACTATAGACATGGAAAACATTCTAAAACAATTTTAATCTACAAAGGAAATATTTCTATCTGTCTACGGACCTATTGGCTTTTGTCACCAAATCTAGATCTTTATGATCTCTGAATTTCCCAACTAGTCAAGAGTTCTAAACATTTCATCTGGTATAGTCAACAACATATGATTGTCAGTCTGATGATCAAAGAGACAAGCAGAGGAGCTGTCATGAAAGCTGAAAAGGATCACAGAGACAAACTGCTTCTTGTGAGCCTAATTTTCCATTAACCTTTCTCTGATCCCTTTTTTTGTCATCATGTCTGGAAAATACACCTACACACACAGCAAACTCTACATTAAAATGTTAAAAGGACCAATTAAACAAAAAAAGAATGTATGACTTGTGTTTTGTTTGGTAATTCTAGTATAAATGGAGGAGTAGACCCCTTTACTCTACATTTCTGTTCTTAGCGCCTGCAGTCGAGTAATATTGTTCAGTTTATGATATAGATGATTAAAAAGCAGACAAAAATCAAAATGAGGCAACCTAAAAGCGTTTGGGGATAAGCAGCACAGCCTGATGGGGAGTACAGTGCCATGAAGGTGATTAGGGGTGGGTGTTTCTTAAATGACAATGTTGCTTGAGAAACCCTCATTAGCATAGAAGTAAGAAGATAGATGATCACAAAAAGCATACATCAAAGGCAGAATTTTGTTTTTCTTTTTGTTTTTAATCTTAACTTTTGTTCATGTTACTTAATAAAGGCTGAATAAAGAAAACAGAGGTGAGATATTTTTGTAAATGTTTTCTTTCACAGTATTACTAAAGTGGTTACGGGTTAATATTGATTTTTTCTCCAGAAGATACTAGTCATCACCCACTGGTCATTGGGGCAAGAGTCTAGGCAGAGACTCCCAGACTTTCCTCTCTCCCACAGACACCTCTCCTCCTGCTCCTCTTTGGAGAAGCAAGAGGCGCCTCCCTGGTCAGCTGGAGAGACATGACCAAAAGTCATGTTGGAGGGTCGTCCCATGGCCTCCCTCCCAGTGGACGTGCTCTCGAACTACCTCCCAAGGGAGGCCACACTTACCCTAAAGCCGGGCATACACTGTGCGATTTTTTCAATCATTGCATGTAGCTACAGCTCATTACTGTGCGGCTTAAACCCCGCGGTTTCATCGTACAGTGTAAGTTCACAGCTCACCATGTATGTGCAGATGACGCCTGATGCATCTACCTGCTCGCAATGTATGTCTAAATCCACGCCGGACTCAGCTCCGCAGTGAGATGGCGCTACTCTGACTCGCTGTCTATATGGAAGCCAAACAATTGGAAGAGCAATATGAAGCTCACTAGAGTGAACCACGCTGCCTTGGCAATTTGTGCAATTTTGGGTGCTGAAAGCCCTAAAAAGAAAAGGCGGCGACTGAGCAAAGGTGGCTACTACTGTGGTAGCTCATTGGTGTGTCAATTTTACAGAAAGAACTCCATTTCACTCGCACCCTCACCATGCTTCTGTGTTTACATCTGTAAGGCAGAAGAAGAAGAAGAATCCTTGTTTTCGCATGCCCACTGAGCGAATTGCCCACGACGGTCGACTGAAAATCAAACATGTTTGATTTTCTCCCGACCTCACGATTCCTGATCGAGAGGTGGTTGTAAGAGGCTGATCGCCCCTCGTTACCCCCTGTACACTACAAGACGCACGTACACGATCAGGCTGAAAGTCGGGCCGGTCGGAAATTTCTCGCATTACTGGAAAGTCGCCCTGAAAGTTTCAAAATATTGCAGCAGTAAATAAATGTCCCAGGCATCTAAGCTGACTCTCCTCATCATGGGAGAGGCAGCTCTATCAGTATGCCTATCCTCTTCCTCGGAGATTGAGTTCTCACCCTATCTCCAAGGGAGATCCCAGACACCATTTTGGAGAAAGCTCATTTCAGATTCTGTAAATTGCAATCTTATTCTTCTGTCATAACCAAATTTCATGGCTGTAGGGTGGAGGATAGGAACGAGACCGTAGTGTCCACATTATAGCAAATAAACAGATGCACCAATCTGTCTTTTATCGTGATTTCCCCGCTCCATTCTCCCCTCACTTGTGAACAGGACCCCAAGATACTTAACTCCCTCCAACTTGAGGCAGTAACTCTTGATGCTGGATGAAATTATTTAGAAGATACACCAAGCTTAATCACCTTCTTTTTATAGATCATAACTTTATCTGCAGGCAAATGGATCCGGTTCCTGACATCACCTCAACCTCCTCAAACCTATCTGTCACTCCTCACTTCACCACTGTCTCACTGTCCTTTTTGAATTACCTTGCTCATCTACTTTTCCACCTGCATATAATAAAATGCACTGATACTTTTTTTTTTTTTTGTGACTAGCGTATATCAATTTATATTTTTCATTATACCGTATTTCCAACAGCAGTGAAGGATAAAAAGGAAGAAGCAGAGTACTGTTGTGGTCTCATTAAAAACCTGGTGCATTTTGGGAAGAACACTTTCTAAAGTCAGCTTTACATGAGAAACAGTTGACAGTTTAATTTCCATTTATGCAGTTGCACAGTTTATTCAGATATTCTATCTTAAAGCAGCAGGATTTCTTCCCCAAAGTCTTCACTGAGGCAAAACATTTAAACAGCTTATATTTTCCAAACTTTTTCCTTTTATTTGCATAAAAAAAAATAAAGATTATAAAAGGTAGATATTTTTAATAAACAGAGAAACTCACAAATTTTTTTAGGATTCCAAGGGGAAAATATGAAATTATAAAGTAAGCCAGTAATCGGCCTTCTGAAATCCTAAGCACTATATGTAATGAATGTAGCAAATTATTTATTTATACCTCACATTGTGATGTGTTGATTACTCTGTCAGATAACATGCTGGCAGTTTACTCCCACAACAATGACTATATATAGATCTGCTCAAGGTTTTAATCAGAAAAGGGATTCCTTTCTGAGTACAGAGAGATCAACAGGAAAAATATAACTGCAATGTTTGCCTCCCAGACAAGTAAGCCCTTTCAAGTCTGTTTGGTAGAATTTAGATTAATCAGGCAGAGATAAAACTAATAGATTTTCAAACATAAAAAAACATTACTGCGTAATGTAAATGGTTCGATAACAATCGACATGGTATAAGTAAACTACCATGTTAAGCTATCAGGTTTTTTTTCTTAGTCATTCAGTAGTAACACTAAAAAATCTTAATTCCCTTTGCATATATATAGAAGAATTCATTACAATGCCAATCTCTGAGGTTTAATTAGTTTTATTAGGTTATAATATTGATGCTACTTCGATATGTAAGAAAAAATTTAAAAGAACCAAAGACATGAATAAAATTCTGCTAAGGCAGTAAGTCAGTAACTACAAAATGTAATCAAAAATGTTGTATTGCCTCTTAAAACTGCATATTAAGGTTTGCTTGTAGACATTCTTGGAATATTTTCAGGCTTTATTTTAGCTTGTTTTGGAGCAGCAGCAGTTTCATAAAGATAACAGATGCTATGAAGAGCCAGTAGCAGCATAACTATTTCAGATGGCACAAAATCCAGACTACTATGAGAAATTCCTAAAATCTGTGATTTAGCAAAAATGAATGCAGCAAAAAAACAAAACAGGTATGATTCATCACACTGTTGGGCATCTCTTTTCCTATAATAGTGTCCAGCATCTTTTTAAAAGGAACTAAGATGTGCAACTTGTTTAGAGACTCCTGTTTTTTTAAGTCATGAAACATACTTGATGACCATAGGTTAGTATCAGATTAGTATATCTGAGGTATTGCCTTCCAGTTCACCTCCTTTTTCAGAAGAACACCTGAGAATTACTTCAAAATAAAAACATTCATATTATTTATTTATGAAATCTCAGCAAGGTTACAGATTGTTTTTACCTTTTCCTACTTTCTTCCATATACTCCCTGAATCTGCTGTTCATATATTAATGTCACCAGTCATTTTCTTTTTTTTAATTCTGTCATCCTACTAAAAATATCCTGACACTTGCCATGCCGCCATGTTCCGCTGTCGGCTCGGGTTTCGCGACACTACTGCCACTTTTTGGACACCAAACATCCGGCTGGCGCGTATGTTCTGGAAACTCCTTTGCTGTGACTGACCTTGCTGTCTAAAACCTCCTTTTTTCTTGACTAGTGACGAGGTAACTAAAGAGTATAAACAAACTTTGGTGCTTACTCTATACACTGGCAATTTATTTATGAATCCGAAAAGTTACATTTGCTTATTTTCTTTGCTTCCTACAAATTATACATAAGTGAGCAACTGTGTGTCTGTGAGTTGTAAAAAGGTGCCACTTGTATAACAGTCTTGCTTACGATTAAACTGCTTCAAAATGAACTCTACTCTGGAGACACACTGCTAGGCTTTGTGATGCATAAATTCAATCTAAGCATCCATGCCAATCAAAATAGTAGCAAGTGTAGTGAAACATCACAGGTCATAACTTTCATGATTAATTCGCCAATTAGAACACTGCACCTCTGATTAAGCTCCTCCGATGATTTCACCGCTGTGTTCTTTGTGAAATCGATGTGGATGTGTGTGTGTGGTGTGTGTGTGTGACTTCGCATGTCAGCGTGCAAAGTGTGGGTGTGGTTAAACCAGCGGTCTATATATTGTGATAAGTGTGAGCTGAGGGTGTAAGCTCCATGCATAGTTAA
>JAGKQL010000311.1:0-19409 GCA_018398635.1 Cyprinodon brontotheroides
GCAACCATCCGCGGGTGTGTGAGGAGGACCAACGAGAACCAGGCACCACCTGGTGGCGGAGGGGAAACAAACAAAAACACAACCCACAAAAGACTGGATTCCTAACAGTACCCCCTCTCAACGACCGCCACCCGGCGGTCCAGAAGAACCGGAGGGCTGAGAGAGGCAGAAGTCCCTAATGAGGGAGGGGTCCAAAATAAATGATCCAAGGACCCAGGAACAATCCTCAGAACCGTAACCCTCCCAATCGACGAGTTATCGTGAATTGGAGGTGAATCCCTTGCTCAGTGAAGCTCAAACAATTCCTTGGGGAAAAGTAGATCAAAACCTCCAGTTTGAATCCCCAGCTCAGTTTGAACCTCAAATGATCCTTCCAGGGAGAGAAGGTCCAAAGCATTCAGTTTGCAAGATGACTTCCTGCCAAAGAGGTCAAAGACAAAAACAACAAGGTGAAGACTCACCAACAAGGTTGACAAAAACTCAGTTTGACTCAGCAAAACTCAGCTTGGCTAGAGTACTTGCCACAACTGGCAAACACTCTGGGCGTTTTTTCAGCATTTTTGCTATTATTTCTTCTTTGGTCTAGTTTAGTTAGTTATTCATTTTCTTATTCCTATGCTATCCTTTTCATAGCTTCAGTTATCTTCAGTCCCATCTGTTATACTCTATTTTCCCCCTGGGTTATTCCTTATTTTGCAATTTTAGTGAGACAGATGCCATTGATCTCTCTTCCGTTCCTGCTGAATACCATGACCTATCCCAGGTATTTAGCAAATCCAAAGCCTGTTCTCTGCCTCCCCACAGACCATATGACTGTGCCATTGACCTGCTTCCTGGAGCCCCTTTGCCCGGCAGTCGCCTTTTCAACATTTTCAGGCCTGAAAGGGATGCCATGGAGAAGTACATTAAGGAGTCGCTAGCTTCCGGCATAATCCGTCCCTCATCTTCACCCCTTGGTGCTGGCTTCTTCTTCATGGGGAAGAAGGATGGTTCTCTCCGGCCCTGTATCGACTACAGAGGTTTGAATCAAATAACAGTTAAAAACAAATACCCGTTGCCCCTGTTGTCCTCAGCTTTTGAACCTGTCCAAGGAGCCACAGTCTTCACTAAACTGGACCTCAGAAATGCATACCACCTGCTCCGAATAAGGGAGGGAGACAAATAGAAAACCGCCTTCAAAACTCCCATTCGACACTTCGAGTATCTGGTAATGCCTTTTGGTTTAACTAACATTCCCGCTTGCTTCCAGGCCCTGGTTAACAACGTCCTGAGAGACTTCTTGAACATTTTTGTCTTTGTTTACATTGATGATATCCTCATCTTTTCCAAGAACCTTTCAGAGCACAAGATCCATGTCCGCCAAGTCCTTCAATCGCTCGAGCATGCTCGAGAATAAATTTCTTCTTCAAAGCTAAGAAATGTGAGTTCGACAAACCTTCAGTTTCCTTTCTTGGATTTATCCTTGAGCGTGGACAGGTAAGACCCACTGAGGAGAAAATTAAAGCGGTTCTGGACTGGCCAACACCTGAGACTCTTAAAAGCAGCTCCAAAGTTTTCTGGGCTTTGCTAATTTCTACCCCAGGTTTTTTTCTGCAACTACAGCCAAGCTCCTCTTCCTCTGACTGCCCTGACCTCATCTAATGTTCCTTTTGTTTGGTGCTCTGAGGCGAAAGCAGCCTTTTTCTTGTCTTAGGAAGCTTTTCGCTAATACTCCTGTTATCACTCAGCCAGATCTCTCCAGACAGTTTGTAGTGGAGGTAGACGCCTTAGATTCTGGAGTTGGAGCTGTTCTCTCCCAAGTTTCCGGTACCGACAACAAGTTACACCCCTAATAAAGGTTGGGACATTTACATGTGTCACTCAGTGCAGTAAAGAAAAAAAAATGTGTTTGTGAAATTACTTGTGGTGGGCTCTGCCTGTTTCTAGTCAAGAAAACCACTCTGGGTTTTCTCATAGGTACTAAAAACCAGTTATGAAAGTTGGGAGTTTCCTTTCCCTACCTACTTCCTTACTGCTTGCACTGTTTGGTCACCTCTTACGCAGCTGGTGACTTACTTCCACTTTCTCTTAAGAGTCCTTAGAAATTTACAGTTTTCAGATGGGCCCCTGAATGGATCCCACACATCTGCCTAAAGACTGTTACAAAGTCCCTGCAGCCCACCTGTGCATTAAAACATCTGGATTGGGATTGAGGAGGGGTAATGCTGGCACAATACGCTGGTTATCTACAGAAAAGAAAAGAAGAAAAAGAAAGAAAAAGAAAAGAAAAGAAAAGAAAGAAAGAAAGAAAGAAAGAAAAAAAGAAAGAAAGAAAGAAAAGAAAGAAAGAGAAAGAAAGAAAGAGAAGAAAGAAAGAAAAGAAAGAAAAGAAAAGAAAGAGTTTATGAGTTTAAAATTGCCTTTATTACACAATCCAGCAATCAATAAAACAAAACAAAGTTAATAAAATAAAAACATCAAAATGCAAAAACTAAAGATTCTTCATCTACTGAACATAGAGCACCATTAATGCCCCACTTATTTACAAAAACATTTATACTCTTTGTCAACTTAAAAAACTCAAATTCTACCCGAACACGAGCAATGACCAGTCTCTTAAATAACACACAGGCATCTTCCGTTTGACGACCATTAATTTTGTTCTTTCTTGATATCCATATTGCTAGTTTTGCCATTCCAGAAATGAAATTTAAAAGCACATGACAAGATCTCTTGTTTGCACAATACCGAGGACCATAAATAAAAATACAGCTGGAGGACTGAACACCAAAACCACTAAACAAACGATCCAAAAGAACAAAAAGAGGATTCAATCTTAAGCATTCAACAAAAAGATGATACAATGTTTCCTCCTGTAAACAAAAAGGACAGTTAACACTAGCGCCAGGATTAAGGTGTGCCAGATACCTGTTTGTAGCTATTGCCCCATGTACAATCCTCCACTGGAGGTCACCCACCCGTTTTTCAATCGGGGGTTTGTACAGGGACCGCCAACAGCCTCTTGGGGTAGAGCTGGTGCCAAAAAACTCAGTCCACCTCGACACCCTCACATCTGCCAGAGAACGTATGTTCAGAACCTTCACACAGCTAGTGTACAAGGCCTTCTTCCCCAAGCCTTTAAAATGTCCTAGTGGTGAAACTTGGAAGGACAACAGTTTTTCTGGGTCGTTACGCCATTGATCCACTGCAGGAGAGACACTAATTGAGGGAAATACATATTCATACTCATCATCCCATTGGTTAAAATGAGTATTATCAGCAGCAAATGCTCTGACATGGTCTGGTAGAGAAGCACAGGCTTCCACTTTCATCCTCAACATAAGCCTGTTGGAACGCATATCAAGACGCTCAGTTAGGTTTGACACAGATAGCTTCATCAGATGACCCAGCTTCACACACCCGGCTTCTCTCAACTTAGACCTTAAAGTACCAGATGACAATAGCTGTGATGAGATGAAATCGTTTCCAAACAGAGGTTCTTCAAAGATCCACATCCCTGGTGATGTATCAGCCGTCCTCTCAAAACTGAAAATCTGCCAGGCATTTAACACCGAATGGTAAAATGGAGTAAGACCAGATAAGTCCAAGGATCCTTGTCGTAACAGAAAGAGATGTTTATCATATCCAAAAGATCCTGCCTTCCTTAAAAGAAGACGTGCAGTGTCCAACCATGGTAATCCAGTACCATATAACAGTTTCTGCGCTGTTTGAAGTCTGAAAGTTGCAATCCGTGAGGTGATGTCTATGAGTCCTTGTCCTCCCTCCTCCACTGGTAAGTACAGGACAGCAGCTCTCACCCAGTGACGTCCAGACCAGAAGAAATCCACTAGAGTCCTTTGAAGACGTTGAATGAGAGATGCCGGTGGTGTTAACACAGTCAGTTTATGCCAGAGAGCCGAAGCAACCAAGTTATTAACAACCAGAACTCTTCCCCTGTAAGACAGCTGAGGCAGCAGCCATTTCCATTTGGATAGTCTGACACACACTCTCTCCATGACACCCTCCCAATTTTTTTCCATAAAAGTATCTGTCCCTAAAAAAACACCCAAAAATTTTAAACCTTGGTTTTCCCAATGAATATTACCTGGTAAAGCAGGCAGGTTATTAGTCCATGGGCCAACTTTTAATGCAGAGCTTTTATCCCAGTTAACTTTAGCTGAAGAGGCCTTTTCATAAAGCTCCAAACAGTGCTGAAGACCCCTTACATCATTCTGATTTCTAATAAAAATAAAAATAGAATATATATCATCAGCATAAGCAGAGACGACTAAACCTGAATGATTTGGGATACCTGGAAGAATAACACCTGTTAAAGCAGAGCGCAGTTTGTGTAAAAGGGGTTCAATTACAATAGAGTACAGTTGTCCGGAAATAGGACACCCTTGTCTAATACCTCTCTGAACTTGAACAGGACAACTTAATCCTCCCCCAATTTTAACAACACAAAACACTTCATTATACAATAAACCCAATAAAGAAATAAATCCATCACCAAAACCAAAAGCCCTCAGAGTAGAAAACAGAAAACAGTGATCAACCCTGTCAAAAGCTTTTTCCTGGTCCAAGGAGATAATGCCAACATCAATTTCATATCGTTTACAGATATCAATCAGGTCTCTCAAAAGAAAAAGATTATCCATGATAGATCTTTCGGGTACACAGTATGATTGATCTTTGTGTATAATGGATTCAAGGATGCTCTTGAGCCTATTTGAAAGTACTTTAGAAAATAATTTGTAATCCACACAGAGGAGGGCAACTGGTCTCCAGTTTTTTAACAAAGTCAGGTCTCCTTTTTTTGGAAGCAAGGAGAGAACAGCTTGACGGCAGGATGATGGCAAGATGCCTGACGAGGAGCATTCCTGAAGAACCTCCCACAAGTCCTCTCCCAAAAGTCTCCAAAAATGTTTATAAAAATCTGCAGGTAAACCATCCAGACCTGGAGTCTTTCCAGAAGCCATTTGTCCAACAGCAGCAGTCAGCTCTTCCAATGATACTCCAATATCCAAAAACGCCTGATCTGAAGCAGAAAGTTGAGGGAGACCATCCACCAGAGCCTCCATGCAGCTTCTGTTACAGTCCTGCCGCTTGAAAAGATCACTATAAAAGGCCACAGCCTGCTCCTTCATGGTGTTGGGATCAGTGGTCAGAGTTCCATCTGGAAGCCGAAGGCCAATCAGCTGTTTCGTTTGGCTGATATTCCTCTCCAAGTTGAAAAAGAAGGATGTAGGAGCATCCATGTCTTTAATATTAATGAACCTAGACCTGACTAAAGCCCCTTTAGCCCGTTCATATAAAAAACGACTTAACTGATCTTTCTTTTGTTTAAGCTGATCATTATTTATAACATCTGTGGGTACGTCATTTTCCAACAATGTAATTTCATTTTCTAAATTCTGAATCACATTTTTAATTTTAGTTGTAGAATGACTTGTGTATTGTTGACAGAAGACTCTAATCTGAGCCTTTCCAACCTCCCATCACTCAGTTAAAGATTTAAAATCTGACTTCCTTTCTTTCCATAACTGCCAAAAATTACTAAAACTTTGACAGAAAGACGTGTCTTGAAGCAGTTTGATATTGAAATGCCAATAAGATTTATTTCTAATAGTGGGTGAAAGAGACAAATCCATATAGACTAGATGATGATCAGAAAAACCAACTGGACAAATTAGGCAGTTGGACAGTCTATTTCTATGAAAATCAGAGATATAAAATCTATCCAATCTAGCCCCACTAACAGTTCCATCCTTCATTTTTACCCATGTGTACTGTTTATCTTGAGGGTGTTTATTCCTCCAAGCATCAACTAAATTCAACTCTGAAATCAGCTGAACCAACTTAAAGGAAGATGGAAGATGAGGTTCTTCACCTGTTCTATCTGCAGTGAAGTTAGTCGTGCAGTTCCAATCCCCACCCATTACAACACACTCATTTTGATTAGACTGCTGCAAATAACTGTGTATTTTCTCAAAGGCCTCAATCCTGTCCACCCCTTGGTTTGGTGCATAAACATTAATAAAGCAAAAATAAAAGCCTTCTATTTCTGCTCTAATCACCAGGACCCTGCCCGGCACTAACTCAGTTTGTGATTTGATGTTAGCAATCAATCCTGGAGAAAATAAAATAGCTACACCAGCAGATGACCTGGTCCCATGAGACAAAAAATAATTCCCTTTCCAACTGATACCCCATTCTATCTAATTTTCATGATCGGTGTTGCGTTTCCTGTAAAAACAAAACATCTAGCTTCTTTTGAATGATCATCTCCAAACTAACTGTTCTTTTAAATGGATCCCTCCCACCATTGATGTTTAAAGATCCCACCCTGATATTATGCATAGAGGTGAAAAAGAAAGGAGGGACACACAAAGACAGTAAAGAAAAGACCACCCAGTGAAACAATAACCCGGGTGGAGGGCACTGCAAGCGGGGACACCTGCAGATACTCTCCACCTAGTGTCACTCCACTGACTATCAACTGGGTAACAAAACGCTCCTCCTTCAAAAACACCACAACACCTTTATTCATTCTCGAAGCGTAACCTAAATTGATGTGACCCACAATGTCACCAATAGCCAGGAGAACTGTTTCAACTGGGATTGACGGATCAGGCTGAATCCGAATCCCATTCCTCAGGGACAGGGGTGGCGCCTCTGAAGACGCCATCCCCGCAAACAAAGAGCGCTGCAAGCGCTAATGGGACAAAAACCACTCCAAAGTGTAGAATCAGTGCAAAGAAAGAATATTGGAAAAAAAGCACATAAAAAGAAAAAGATCAGAAAAACTGTAATAGACAATACTTTCACTCTCAATCAGACTCACCACATGCAGCCTCACCGTCACCAACACACTCCCAGCATGCAATGCAGAAAGAAAGAAAGAAAGATTTTTTGATTTTTAACACCACATTTATTTTTCAATAACAATACATTTTAACCTAGCTCAATACATCTTTCACACAAATATTGAACTGAAAACTAGCTCCTCATCAACCACAGAACACACAACATTATTAAAACACCACAACAACACAAAATCAATTAAGTTATTCATCATTGAAAAAAACATAAATTCTGCTTTTACTCTACTTTTTACCAACAAAATAAATATCTTATCCACTCTTTCCCCCTGACCACCATTGACTTTATTTTTCCTATCAACATAGATGGATAATTTTGCTTGTCCAATGAGAAAATTTAACAAATTCCACTTGCTCGACTCCTTTTTAGTGTAACCAGCACCAAAAATAAAAGCTATGTCAGACCAATAAACACCACATTTTTTAAAAACATTCTCTAATAACATAAACAATGGTGAGAGTCTCTTACACTCGAGAAACATGTGAAAAACGGTTTCTATCTCTTCACAAAAAGGACATAATTCCCTCATATCTGCCCTGAATTTAACTACAAAACTGTTTACACCTATAGCACCGTGCAAAATCCTCCACTGAAGGTCCCCCACCCTCTTACTCAAGGGGGCCTTATAAAAAACTCTCCAGATTGGTTTTCCGACTATCTCCGACTTTAAACTTGGCTCTCCAAACCGTATCAGTTCTTCCACTTAAATGTTTCTTTTTCAACCCTTGAACAACTAATTTATACAAACATTTTCCATTCGACATACAGAAATTAAAGTCTCTTTGAGTGATCAAAAGAGGACCCGTTAAATCCGAGAAATCAATGTTCAGTCCCATTTCTGGAAACGGATCTGTAGAATTAGGGAAGTCTTCTCCATTACTCAAGTCCTCCAGAAACTGTTTTTCACCCAGTGTCAGCTTTCCAAGCCACTGGTCCAAAATAGTTCTCATAACTCGGATCGACTTTAAACCAAGCAGATGAGCCGTCGCTTCTGTGTTTTTAAGTCCTGGTCCAGCCGTCTTCACAATGTGTCCAAATTTTAAAACTTTATTCTGAAGCAGTCTTCTTGACACTCCGACTCCATCTTCTAGCGCCAAACGAGCTTCGAAAATTAAAGGTTCCTCTAGAAGCCAAAACAAGGATGCAGTTGGTTCAAGTCTTTTCCACTCGAAAACTGTCCAAGCTCTAAACAAACTTTTATAAAACACTGGCATTTCATACAGAAATAATGACTTACAATTTAACAAAAACAGAGAAGCATCTAAACCAAAGCTTCCAATTCTCCTCAGAATAATACTTGTTATTGGCTTCCACAAAACATCATCCTCCCTTCCCATTAGATATTTTTGAATAAACTGCAACCTGAACGCAGCAGTTCTGCTTTCCAGGTGAACTAAACCTTGTCCACCCTCCTCCTTAGGTAGGAAAAGCACGGCTTGGGGCACCCAATGTTTATCATCCCAAAAAAACTTAATCATACAAGACTGAATTTTGTTCAGCAATCCAGCAGGCGGTTCTAAACAAGCTAACTTGTGCCACAATAAGGAAGCAATTAAATTATTTAAAATTAGCACTCTTCCTCTATAAGAAATCTGCCATAGCAGCCCTCTCCATTTTGATAACCTTTCTTCCACTTTTTCCATCACTCCCTCCCAGGTAATTTTTTCTGTATCTTCATCCCCCAAATGTACCCCAAGGTACTTCAAACCCCCTCTTCTCCATTTTAAACCACCTGGAAGTCGAGGAAGCCCACTAAGCCAGCTTCCTATTGCTAGAGCCTCACTTTTAGCCCAGTTGACACGAGCAGCGGACAACTTACAAAATGATTCAACAATTCTACTTAAACTATTCACTTCTTCTTGATTTTTAACCATGATAATGACATCAGAAGCTGTTAAAGTAAAAGACACATTACAACTAGGAAACACCAGCCCCTCAATGTTTAACCTAATTTTTCTTAACAGTGGTTCAATAGACAGAGCATATAACATTCCAGACAAGGAACAACCTTGTCGAATACCTCTTGTGACTTTAAAAGGCTTACATAAGCAACTTTCTTATTTTTCAGTACACTCTCAATGTTTTCGTATAAAACCATAATGTTCTCAATGTTCTCAATGTTTTCGTATAAAACCATAATCTTGGCAATAAAACCAAAGTCGAGACCGAACCTTTCCAACACTTTCCATAGGTATCGATGCTTGACTCTGTCAAAAGCCTTTTCCTGGTCTAAGGAAACTAAACCAGCATTATATCCCAAAAAACTGGAGACGTCCAAAATATCCCTAACAAGGGATATGTTATCAAACATTAATCTGCAAGGGACACAGTAAGTTTGTGTGGGATAACCCACCTGATCCATCACCTTCTTCAGTCTGTTTGCCAGCACATTTGACAACAATTTGTAGTCCGTACAGAACAGAGAAACAGGTCGCCAGTTTTTAATCTCCTGAAGATCACTTTTCTTCGGTAGCAGTGTAAGAACTGCTCTCCTGCAGCTCTGAGGTAAAGAACCTACAGCAAAACTCTCTTCAAAGACCTCCAAAAGATCGATACAGAGGACAGACCAGAACGCTCTGTAGAATTCACTGGGAAGTCCACCGATGCCTGGTGCTTTCCCTCCTTCCATACTTCGCAGGGCAGCATGAATCTCCTCCAGCGTCATGGGTTCTCCCAACTCCTTGACCACATCTTCAGAGACCCTTGGGAGATCACTGCAAAAGTCATTGAAATTATCGTCGTCTTCAACGTATTCAGAGCTGTATAGATCCGCATAGAACTCTGCAGCTCTCTTCCTGATGTCACCATCAGTAGTCAGAAGAACATCCTCAGACGATTTCAGACCATGTATAAACTTACACTGTCCTTGCTTTTTTTCCAAAAAGAAGAAAAACTTTGTCGGTGCGTCCATTAAGGCGACTTTCTGAAATCTGCATCAAACCATTGCTCCTTGGGTTCTCGAGCCCAGCAAATCAGCCAAAGCGGCCTTTTTCAAATTGAGGTTCTCCAAATCACCTCGATTTCCTGTGGAGTGTGCAGAAACCTGCAACTCCACTATCTCAATCTCCAGATCTCTAATAGACTTGGTTAAATTCGACGAAACATTGACAGTGTGCTGTTGACACAATTCTTTAATTTCAATTTTACCCCGATCCCACCACTGTCTTAAAGACGCAAAGTCATCTTTTCTAGTTTTATGCATTTTCCAAAAAGAGACAAACACATCTTCAAAATTTGCATCTAACAACAAAGCAGTGTTAAAATGCCAATACGCTGATTTATGTTTAATATTGGCGATAAATGCATTGCAAGAAAAAAAAGCTTGGTCTGAAAGACTTACAGGATGGATACTACAGTTTTGAAAAATTCCAAAATTATGTCTAAAACTATATATCCTGTCTAACCTAGCTGCAGAAAAAGAGGCATCTGTGTTTCTAGCCCATGTATACTGTATTTCATGACCATGCATTTCTCTACAAATATCAACCAATGAAAATAAATCAACCAAATGCTTTAAAAACATTGTTGAGTATGGAGGAGGCTCAAAATGATTCCTGTCCATCATTCTCTGTACAGTTAAAATCCCCACCCAAAAAAAGAAAATCATCCGTATCACACTTAGACAATACATTTTCAATTTCATGTAACAAATTAATACTCCCTACTCTTCACTGTATTCCCCAACAGTGCTATAAACTCAATACAATTGCAGAGCTGTACTCAAAGCTGCCATATTGTTCAGGCACCACAAATGCTTTAAGTTCACTCAACTGGTTACCCAGTTATTGATTATTTTGACAAGATTAACTCTTAGTATATGAGTAGAACTGACCCCCAAACTCATTCCTTTCAAGAGTGGATTGAATTTACGTCTGACGTAATAATGACGTGCCAGTTCATTGGATAGGTTCATATCAACATGGCAATTAACCTAACAAACCAATATAAAAAAAATACAAAAATCGGATATCCCAAATGAATGGTGGATGAACTAAATGGAACCCCGAATGATTCATAATTAAATAAATAAATAAAAAATTATGAAATAAATACAATTTTGATAAATAACAAACAAATATATAATATGGTCATGAAATAAAAACAAGGTAATGTTATTATGAAATATATATTTTTATTCTTTAATATATTTGTGTGTTATTTATCAAAATGGTATTTATTTCATAAAGTTTTTAATTTATTTAATTATGAATCATTCGGGGTTCCATAGAACTAGTCTATGATCGATTGTGGTGAATGTAATCTGTTACAATTTGACATCGTACGACTAGTTGTTTGCAGGGACTGCTGTTCACTCGGATGTAGGCAGGCAACAACATTGAGGAGATCAACAACACCAGCCTGCAAACCGTAGCTTCTGATTCTGCACAAAAGGTAAGAACGCGCTTGTAGGCTACTTTGTTTATTTATTTGTTTGTCGTCTTCCAGCGGGCAGACCTCAGCTGTTTTTGCAAGTTAACTAAAGTTCGTTGTCTCAGCTGTGAGCCAGCTAGCCTTTTGCGCTACTTTAGTGGAAAACAGGACAGACAAACCGTATGGTTTTAGCACTACCAAATATCTTTTATCATCCGTTTCTGGTGTTAAGCCTACTACTTTGGCCGCGAAAGTTATAGCCAGCCAGACGCCGAAGCAATGTTTCATAACTTGAGCCTATGATAGGAAGCCAAGTAATATCCAAACTTGCCGACAATAGCCTAGCTTAGCATGATCACTGTCAATGTGTCTGATTCTGATAGGCAGTGTTGGGCAAGCTACTTGTCCAGTGTATTGAGCTAAGCTATCAGTTACTCAACAATAAATTAAGCTTCACTACACCAAAGCTACCACCTAAAGAATTATAGCAAGCTAAGTTACACTAATATGTGAACAGTAGCTTAACTACATCAGAAGCTACTTAACGTTTTACCAACCTAATATAGGGTGGCCATTTCTATAGCACCAAAAAGGAGGACATTGTGCGGC
Organism: Cyprinodon brontotheroides; assembly: GCA_018398635.1. Taxonomy (NCBI): domain Eukaryota; kingdom Metazoa; phylum Chordata; class Actinopteri; order Cyprinodontiformes; family Cyprinodontidae; genus Cyprinodon; species Cyprinodon brontotheroides. Next base: position 11,845 of record JAGKQL010000311.1, read on the forward strand.
ATATCAATAAATTACTAAGGTGTACATAAGAATCGGGTAAAGTCACATTTATAGCACAATTCTTAGTAGTTTAAAGAGGATGCTTGTGTAGCTGAATAGAACAAAATATTAAAGAAATGTCAGAAAAAAGAATTGGTTCCCAGCATTTGTATTTATTTAATACATTGTGGTGTTTAAAAAGTGACCATTTTTTAACACGATTAATTTGCGCAGAACTGCTGCAATTGATCATAAAGCAGTTGTTTGGAAAAGAAGCTCGAGAAAGAGCTAGAGAATAGGACGATGCAAACTGCAAAAAGTGGCTGGAAAAGAGGAATTCATGAGCATGGCTGCAGCCTGTCGAGAGTAAAGATGATTTCACCATGTTCTCATATCTATCCATATCTATCTATATATCTATCTATCCATATCTATCTATCTATATATATATATATATATATATATATATATATATATATATATATATATATATATATATATATATATATATATAAACTTGAGTCATGGAACTGTGCTTACAGCTCCTTATTTCATGTAAACTAATAACTTTTGTACATGATACTTGTTGATGGCATTAAAATTATTTCTAATAGCATTAAAAGAGCATTAAATTAGAGTTCCTCATTCCTGTATAAAACCTGTGAACGCTTTATTTAATCTGACATATTAAAAAAATCCCCATCATCATCCAGCAGATGTTCAGTTTCTGCCCAAATATTTTCTTTCTGTTATGTGGATTTTTGTAACAGGGATAACTAGGATCATACATAGTTTTGTATGAACTCTGTTTATTCTCTGCTTCCAAACTCATCATCTCTTCATCCATTCCTGCAATAAGAATTTTCTTTTAAAGTTGTGAGATTCACTCTAGAATCTCACAACTTCTTCCTGGTCTGTTGAAGCACCAATAGTCTGCATCCAATTATTTAATTAATTGCTCTTAGTTTTTGGGAATATATACAAACTATGCTCTAATTTCTAGATACCGATCTGTTTTTACTATAATTTAATTTGACAAACCGGGTCTTCTCTACATTCATTTTTCTCTGTTTGGTGCGATTGCAATAGAGGGTCTTGATCTGGACGGACGGAGGGGAGCAAAAATAACTCAACTCCGTATGGCATTTGACCGATTGAAGGAGAGCGTGCAGTGTTGGGCGGTGCGGCGGAGGAAGTGGAACAGCTCTCATTAATTTACATGACAGACAAGTACTAAATGCGTGGCGGGCGGAGCGCTGGCGGAGTATGTGGAATCTGGGGGTAAAGGACAAATACACGTCCGGCTGGAAGTCCAGCGCCGGGCGCTGGACAGTGCTAATGAAAATCGGACTGTCTACATCAGAAGCTGGACATTGGCCAAACCTAACCTAATATCAATTCAAAATGAGTCTGATACACTGGTTAAAATATTTATTAAAGATCAGCCAATGACATATAACACAGTGTAAAAATTGTTTTATGATCAGCATAATAAAAAAACTAAAGTAATTACTAGTAGACAAAAAAATAAACAATCTGCTGTTATTAGAACCAAATGAAAGGTACTGTGTAGTGTTCTACACATGGAGACATGGCTGTGAGACATTCAATGGACATCTCTAGGGAAAACAAAACCCTACAAAAGGCATCTTATTTCTTTAGGGTTTCCCTTAGAGAAAACTTCTTCAGACCTCAATTAAACAGTCGATTCAAGTAACAAATAAAACTGTTTACAAAAAGGTGAAAAAATAAAGAAGCTAATTAAGAGATATATACATTTATGTCTCACTGTATAATTTAATTTCTACCTACATATTTATTCATTGTATTTTGGGGGGTAATTAATTGAATGCTTATTTATTTATTGAGCATGTATTTATTTATGTATTTATTTTATATACGGTAGAGCTGTTCCTCCATACCTAAAAAATCTTATCTGTGCAAATAAGCCTTAAAACAGATTTATGTAAACATCCTGTCTGGTAAACTAGGCCATGAAAATACAATATCTAAGTTTGGCTACTGCTCTCTAATGAAAATATCTTAGTGGCACTCATCAGACGTAAGAAACTACTAATTTGATTATTTGCTTCGATGTCCCAATACATCATACTTTCATAAAATCATGCAACATACTCTACCCTATCTGTGGACATTGTTATTTGCAAAGTAGGTGCTGGATAAACAAATAAAAGTGCTTTAATGTTGCTTTAAAGCTACAGTGTGTAATAATTACAGGCATATAAAGTCAGAAATTTAATATATTATACATAACTATGTTATTTATCATCACCTATGAGCTCAGCCTTTTAACCATAATATTTGCGTTGCCTTAGAATTCGTTATTTATAATTACATAGGAGCGGGTCTCGCAGCCATGGAGGCTGACATCTTTGCGCTACGGCAAGCGCAGAGGCAACAAACTAGCGATTGCGAGATCTCCCATGACGCTCGAAAATAACTACGGCAAGTTGAGAGAGATGAACTGAGACGGTACTGAACAGTAGATGGCAGTATTATGCCTGAGAAGCGTTTAGTCTGCCTGAAACCAAAGAAGAAGAAGAAGCAGGTATACTGCGCCTCAGTAACAAGAAAGGTGAACAAGGCGGCAGGCGTGAGTGACTTTGCAAACTGTTTGGCACTGTGTGGCCAAACATCAGACGAATGGAGGATCATGCCTACTCTGTATCACAACGAAAAGCGGCGGACACCGAACCCCCGTCATCTAAGAAGCGGAAACACGACGAGAATAAACGCAAGCGTGACAAGAAACGACAAAAAACACGGATCAACATTGGCACGGCATTTACACGATGGAAGTCACTGATGGAGGAAAAAGGTTTTCAAAGTGACGCTCAAGTTGCCAGTTTTCTGTTGGACAGGTAATTAATCCTACACACACAATTGTCTAATATCACTGCAGTTTTTGGAGTACAGGATGCTCAGACCTGTCTAAAACAATAACATGCTGCGTGATGATGCTGTTACTCTCCAGTATACTTATTCAGCAACGTCCCTGACGTTTCACAGGTAATGATTCAGTAATTTTCTGTAAAATAATTTTCTGGATATATACCTCGGTTACTTCTCTCCGGCTCCTTTGGAGATCTTCAAGCCTTTCCTCCTCTGCTCTCACCCCGCTGGCACCCCTCCCTCGCCTGGCCCTAGCTGCACGGCCTCCCTGCCCTCGCCCTCCTCCTCTCCCTCTTCCTCGCCTTGTAACCCCCGTGCCACCAAAATGACTTGGACTCTGTAAACGGGGAATATATATTCTTCCAGCGAAAACAATCTCGCTGTTAAACTAATGACTACAATTACTTTGTCTGTTTATATCACCATGCAAAGCAGCTCACCAAAACGTCACAACGATGTAGAAAAAAATAGCGGGTATATTTATTATCTTAAGTCTACATGAAATCTATACCCTACACAGACTAATGAAATACTATCTGTAAAATTTTCTATGTAAACAAACCTCATCACTTGAGAAGGTAGGTGATGCGGACGCCGTGGAAGACATTTTGTCCGTAACGCCGCCCGTACTGTTGGGGAGAAGTGGTGGGGGAGATGTTCATGTTGCTGCGGTCTGCAGTCTGACCGCTAGATGTCGCTGAAAATTACACACTGTAGCTTTAAAGAAACAGACTTATCCTCACTAAAGATACCTGTAGCATTTTCCGTTATCAAAATCGGACATGCTCTACAGCCAATAATATTTAGCAGTGTAGCCACCCCTCAGGAAGTGGTCTAACACACACACCCAGTTGTGAGGAAGTGCAACGATTTTAGCATAATTTGACCTATGGGTAGTGATGCCATGCTGCAGCAATATATAACTTAATGTCATTGTGACCAATTTTCTTTTTGCATTTTCAGATTTGTGCAGAATTCCATCGAATAACAAATATAAATTTAAAGAGTACATTTTATTCTGCATTTGATAAGTACATGCCATGGCTAATGACGATGTACCGTGAGAAAGCGGCCCGCACTGGCAAAACTTCTGAATTGCTAAGAAACATCTTCAGGACCTATGATCTCCTTGTATGTAACATTTCCTACCTCATGACAATTTGTACTATAGTATTATTTACAGTGATGGGCAGTAGCGCTGCTACATGTAGCGAAGCTATTAGTTTAACTACATTTTCCAGTAGCTTGACCGTAGCGTCGCTGCTTTATTTATCAAGTAACTTTCCTGTAGCGGCGTTATGTTTTGATCAAGTAGCGGCGTAGCGTCCACAAACGCTACAAAATCCAAGGCATAACTAAGAAATGAAACCAGGTTTTCTATTTTGAAACAACAATCAGCCACAAAACTACTGTAAATAACAGTTTCAGCTGACGCTCTAAGTGGGCGTAGTAGCACAGGCACACTCGTGTAGGGGTTAAAACAAAAGCGCGCACCCTTTCCGAGGCTGTCGTTCTATTGGCTGGAAAGGTTGCTGAAGGCGACGATCCAACTGCAATCTGAGTGAGAGCAAAAAAAATCCTCAAGCAGAGCCCCTACGGGTTTGCAAGCGTATCCTGAGACTCAAATAGAGCGCGGTTTGTGCTTGGAGAGAAGGAGGCAAGCGAGAGGAGAAAATATCTGTGCAAGAAGCATTAAATCTGAGAGAAGAAATAAAGATTTGAGAGAGAAGTGAAGTGAGAAAGCAGATGTTTTGAGTGTGAGCATTATAAGTTTTGAGTGCAAGAAGATGAAATTCTTTTCTCAAATTGAAATGATGTGCTCTTGCATTATGGCAGGATAATTCTCCCATATGTGCCACTAAGATACTCTAATTAGAGAGCAGTAGTGAAACTTCCATATTGTATTTCCATGGCCTAGTTTACCTGACAGGATAATTACATAAATCTGTTTTTAGGTATGGAGGAACAGCTCTAACCGTATATAAAATAAATACATAAATAAATAAATGCTCAATAAATAAATAAATAAGCATTCAATTAATTGCCCCCAAAATACAATGAATAAATATGTAGGTAGAAATTAAATTATATGGTGAGACATAAATATATGTATCACTTAATTAGCTTCTTTATTTTTTCACCTTCTTTTGTAAACAGTTTCATTTGTTACTTGAATCGACTGTTTAATTGAGGTCTGAAGAAGTTTTTTCTAAAGGAGACCCTAAAGAAATAAGATGCCTTTTGTAGGGTTTTGTTTTCCCTAGAGATGTCCCATTGAATGCAAACGTCTAGGAAGACGTTGATGTTAACAGCAGACGCACAATTGCTCTGCAGGCACTTCCCATCTTCCTGCGTGAAGATGCTGCTGGATTTTTTAAGACCTGGAATGTAAGTTTATGATTCAACTAGGGCTGCAATGGCTAATCTAATCGATAAAATCGATTAAAAATCTACTTTTAAAGCGATTGCTATAAAACGAATTTCATCATCGATTAGTTGTGTCGCGGCGACTTTTAATGCGTCATCGCCGTAACCCCGCGTCATCACTGCCACTTGACTGAAGCGGGGGGAAGAAAAATTACGGCAGAAGCTGAAGTCAGCTCACACCCGATAAGGTTACACAGTGATTACTCAAACTCAGCGACTTAATAGCCTCGCTATATTTGCAATTCCTTTCCGGATTACCCCTCCAGCTAATCGACTATTTAAAAAAAAAGCGAATAATGACAAATCTGGCTGACTTTTTCTACGGTGTGCACTGGTTTTGGCTTTTAGAGAGACTCTTATGTGAAAGCATGTATCAGTTCTTTACTCTGCCGTGGGGAAACCTCCCCCATCTCAACCCCGTTCTCCTGCAGGAGTCCCTCTCGAAGCGCTGCAGCCCCATTCAGAGCAGCAGGATGTTTACCCTCAGCGTCCAGACTGCAAATGAAGCGGGCGCATGCCGCGGGATTGATGATGACGCAAATTAGATCGGCACAATAATTAAAATAGCCTTTATAAATAAATTAACTTGCAAATTATGAGGGCAAGGCTTTTTAAAGTTTAAATCTTCTGGCAAAGATAAAGTAAAAAAGATCCTGCAATTTATGGAAGCAAAGCAGAAATAAAATCCAGCAAGATCAGTAAAATGTCAATTAATTATATGCCACATTCCCATGTAAATATCTGTCTTTGGAGGATGTGTTTGAGAACTCAACCCTAGTTCTCTCATTTTATTCCAAATACAATTTATAATTTGAATCACAGGGCTATTTTTATCTATATGGTTAAGTAATTTCTCAAGTAACAACTTTAACTGCTATGCTTTCACTTTCCTGTCTTGGGTGCTGCAAGAACTCTTCTAGTCACAAAAACCTGGAATTGTTGAAAATGGGGGGACCTATTGTTTGAACCACATAAAAAAATTAAAAACAAAATGCTATATCTCTTTTTGGCGCTTTAAGCAAAACACGGTTTGGGGCATCATTATTTTGTGGATGTATGCAACCACATTTCTCAAGCAGTAAGTTTCATGTAGGTTCCTCTTAACACACACATTTCTTTGTCCTGTATTAAATTTAAAGTACAGTTAGTTCTTAGGCAGCCTGTGCCTTATTGTGCCTTGTTTTGTTCTGTCTATAAATATTTTGTTTTTGGAATAAAAGAGGTTAGTATAAAAATATTTTTTGTCCATTCATCGATTGTCGAAAAAATAATCGGCCCAATTCATCTATTTTTAAAATAATCGTTAGTAGTTGCAGCCCTAGATTCAACTGTGTGTCCTCTTTTACTCTTTCTTTTTCTTAGTTTGTGGCTTATCTCTATAAATATATTATTTTTTCTATTTAACCCCTCTGTTACTTACCCAAAAAGTAACAACAAAACCACAACCCTCTTCCTAGCCACCAGAAAAGCTATTAAATCATACTGTACTACAGTAATTCTCCAAGAATGTCATATTTGGGAATTTTACCTGAACTTTTCATTCACTGGTATTTCATATTAAATACACATGTAGTGTTTTTCATTGACTGCTCTACTCATTAACTAATTACTGTCATGTTCTTTAGGCAGAAGACATTGACCTACCAGACCTCTCGGATACAACTGTAGCTGTTCTCACTGTCTCGAATGATACAGTCTCCCTTGTGAAGTTTGGTTCTGCAATACATTCTATAGTTCTTGAGGGAGAGATTGTGGTATGTGATATACTATATCACAATTAACAGAGACATTCATTTTGCTTTTTGGCTTGATTTATGCACTACATCTACAGTATCCAAAAAAATTGACATATACATTCAATTTTATTCAGAAAGTTGTAATGGGTTTGGATGATCTGAAGCGGTTACCTCCGAGACTGCTTAGCCTTAAAAATGATCTGATGATGGATGAGTAAGCAGTCTGCTTAAAATATGTCGTTGTTACTACCAGCATGGTGATACTCAAGCAACCATTTTGTCTTTGTTTTTTGTTTTCGCTTTTTTATTTATGTTGGCCTATTATTGTTGGCCTATTATTTTTGGATCGGCCTATTATGTTGGCCAATTTTTCGTTTTTTGTGGATACAGAGAAGCCGATGTTTCAGAAGGCAGCTTTGAACAGACCTGCAGATTTGTAATTGTTTTTGACTTGATCATTTTGGTGTTTGGCTTGAGGTCCCAGAGTTTCGTACGGAAATGCTTTGGTCT
>JAGKQL010000312.1:0-17728 GCA_018398635.1 Cyprinodon brontotheroides
AGTGTTTAGGGGCTCAGGTGGTCTGATCTGTTCAGGGTTCTTCCCCTTTTTATGACCCGTTTCTTCAGAATCAGAGCTCTTTTGGGGCTAAACATATTATTACCTGTATTTGTTATTATTTTACATTTCATTGGCAATCTAAAGTAGCCAAAGGTAGAAAACAATCATTCTTAGTTTTAAAGGAAAGCTCTGCCTTCTAAGACAGACTGAGCTCTGCCATTTAACAAGGTGACACAAAAAGTCTCAGTGCTTCTTCTTATTCTTTTTATTAAGATCTGAGGGCAGAGGAGGACAAATGAAAAATCTTAATAAATGACTTTTGTAGAGATTTGTTACAAAGGTGAATAAATAAAGAAGCTATTTAAAAGAGATATATACATTTATGTCTCACTGTATAATTTAATTTCTAGCTACATTTATTAGGTTCCCTTTTTTTAACTTTGGGGGCAATTAATTGTATAATAATTTGTTTATTGAGAATTTATTTATTTTTTTATTTATTTTTAAATATAGTAGAGCTGGTCCTCCAGAGTGGAACAAGTTAAGTGGAACGAGTTGTTACAATAAATAGAAACATTATTTTCAGAATGGGTGATTTTTTTTTTTTATCTCTGATCAACTGGATGAAAATGGAGATTTATTGGAGTTAATGAATTTTGTTATAGAAAAGCTGCTTAGCATCTGCAGCTGGATTAAAAATTGAACAAAGGAATTATTTTATTTAAAAATGTCACTAACAGAAAAAGCCTTAGAATGTGATGCTCTCCCTTTTTGTCACAGCTGTAAAGCTGGAAACAGCTTAAGCAAGTGAATATGATGGTGTTGTTGGTTTAAGAAGCCAGCCAACACATTGACAGCAACTTCAACTCTTTTTGGCTCTGTTAGAATTCATGGGATGCGTCCTCAGAAGGCCAGATTGGAAGGATGATTACGTCATAGCACGGCGCCGAGGTCTGGTCGGATTCCAAGAGTCCTCGTTATGCTGCCTTAAAATGCGTCCTTCTTCTTTTAGCCCGATTTGAAGGACGGGTCCGATGTATCCTCGCTATCCTTGGATATCCCAGGATTGCATTGCGAGACCAAGCAAGCTGGCTGCTACGTGATCAGAGGAAAGGTTACTTGGCGCTGGACAGTGGTGAATATTGGAAGTTCAGTTTAATACATAATCCCGTCTGTGAATAGTTCTGTTTGAAATGAATGAAAATAGTTGTTTTAATGGTTATTGAGTCAGATATGTGGCGGTAATGTTTGATTTATCTAAAGGTTTTTATCTGTTACTGAGTAAATTCATAATTTAAGGACAGATTCTAATATATCTTCAGGGTGGGGACTATAAACCTGATAGGAGTTTAATTTTTTTATTGCTGTTTTGCACAATATGCTAACTAAGAAACTAAGATTTTTTTTTTATATAATATAAGAGATTTTGCAGATATATTCTTTAAACATACATTGTGAAGAAACACAAACATTTTGCTTTGAAGATAAAATAATGTTTTCGTCTCTCAATCTCCATCCAGAACTCAAGAGGAAACATTTCTGTTTTCACTGGTCTAATTGCATTTTAAAAATTTTGTGTTATGCCGTACGGCGCCGGGCTTGGTGCCGGGGCGGGGCGGGTTTCGTGCTCTGTGGGCTGGGGCGCTTGGGTCGGTGCCGTGGGGGGCCGTGTTCGGTGCCCAGCCCTACTTCAGGTGGGGTGGCGCTGCTGCCGGCGAGAGCCGGGGCGCGGACTCGCCCCTCGTGGCTCCCCGGCGCCGCATGGCGGTGGCTGGGGGGCTTCTTCGGGGCTGTCTCTCCCTCCCTTGGTGGGGGTCTGGTTTCCGGGCTGGCCCCTCCCTTGGTGCCTGCCAGCTCTTGGGGTCCCTTTGAGCCTGGGGCTTTGGGTCTCCCCGGCTGGACTCGGTGTTCTCTGGGGGGGTGCCTCTCCGCTCTCCACACAACCACTATTGAGCATTTTTTTCTTTGGTTAAAACTTTACATGCACAAGTGCACCCTCACAAACAATTACAGGTGCTTGGCTCCAGGTACTTAGAGATTCACTTCCAAACAGAAAGCCCACATTTATTGTATATAAATAAAAAAGTTGCTCCGTCATTTATAATAACAATCATTTAGACACTACATTAAGCACTGAAAGGCCAGCTGCTTCACCTACAAGCTGCCCTGCATCATTATTACTGGATATCTGTCTTTCCTAGAATCAGATAATGTTACTATTATAAAAGTGTGTTTTTAATATTAGGGCATTAAATGAATCTTTTATATCATCCTATGTTACTGTCTGACTGTTAAATAGCTCCTTATGTCTATTTTATTTCTGGTGGCATCATCTACAAAGCACAACACTAAGAATGAGCCTAAGTTTATTCAAATATAAAATCACATTTAACAATTATAAAAGACAATATAACACTATCTTATCTGTAATGTAATAGTATCCACAATAAACAGCCAGATTCCAGCATTATTTACCAGAAACTAATGTTTATTACTAATTTACTTATGGACTGTGTGGAAATCTATGTAAAATAGAATCAATGTAAATAGTTTTCCTAAATAGTAAACAGCACTATTGTTATGTGGAACCCTATTAATGCTTTCTAAACTATAAATAGCAGATGTTTAGGCGCATCTTGTGTTGTTATACTCTACAAATAAAATAACAGCTGCTATTTATAGCTGAACTGCCTCAAAGGGTGGTCAGAAAATGAAAACAGTAAAAGCAATGCAGTGTTGGTAAAAGGGAAACCTTCTCATTTTCTTTATCAGTTGGGCTGAGAATCAGAAATGTTGACAGCTTACAGTCTCTGTCCATTTTTCCAGCAGTCTTCAGATCTCCTGTCTGACTCACAATATTTAGACTTCATTTGCTGTTATCAGTGGGATGCAGAGTCTGATTTAAAGTTTTCTCAGCAGTTCAGCAGTCTGATTGACGGCAGTGGGGAAGAAGTTTAGTTGTGTTAAAGTATAATAAAACAATTTTGTTGAAAAACGTGTTTATACTCGAGAATTTAATATTATCTTTAGATCGAAGAGAAGGCAGACCTTGAAGCAATATATATTGAACGGCAGTGAGGTTGTCTTCTCCAAGTTTGATATCATTCACTAAAGTACAACATACAGGCTAACCAGGAACAATAAAGTACTGCCCGTTCGGTGAAGTTAGTGTTTCCTCAACACAGTTTAAATGTCTGCTCGGTTTGTCTCACTCATGGTGTAAAAACTGCACTTTAACTGTCGATCTTCCTTCAATATTGTCATCAATAACCTTAATAAAGCAGTCTCTATCATTCTTTCTGCTACTGACTCATTATTTACATGCATCCCAGATCCAAAGGCAGTTTCTTTTTCCTAATTTCAAAAGGAGATCTCGTGTTTTTCCCACTCAGACAGATTTTCACCATAGTGTTAACAACAACATCGTTGTTCTGAACGCCTTTTCTGGATTCCTTCGTATCGAAAAATATATGTAACTTGGTAGGATAATCCCGCTGGCATAGTAATGAGTAAAAATGAAGAAAAAAAGTACTTTAAAATTGAATATATCATACTCACGTTAAATATCTGTTTGTCTCACTCTTTGTGGTAAGTCTGCTCTTTAAATGTGAATTTCTGTAGTCCTTATGTTAGAACATAGACTGATGTGCAGTGTGTTTCTGACTGTTCAACAGCAGTACCGGTTATACGGCTTTCTATCGTTAGTATTCCTCCTTCTTCTTTTCTTGTCCCTGGACCAATCTTTGAGTAAAAAGAGACCAGGAAGGCTGGGTAATGTGATGCAACTCCGCCGATTTAAAGCACTGACGATCCTCAACACAACTTAAATGTCTGCTCGGTTTGTCTCACTCATGGTGTAAAAACTGCCCTTTAACTGTCGATCTTCCTTCAATATTGTCATCAATAACCTTAATAAAGCAGTCTCTATCATTCTTTCTGCTACTGACTCATTATTTACATGCATCCCAGATCCAAAGGCAGTTTCTTTTTCCTAATTTCAAAAGGAGATCTCGTGTTTTTCCCACTATGACAGATTTCCATCATAGTGTTAACAACAACATCGTTGATCTGAACGCTTTTCCTGTATTCCTTGAAGTATGGAAGCCTGTTTCGGCCACTCTGTAAAAAAAAAAAAAAAAAAAAAAAAAAAAAAAAGATCTCATTATAATGAATTTTATTTTTCAAGCTGGCCTGAAATCAAAGCTGCTCATGAAGATGGCTGTGGTATGGAAAAAGAAGAGCAATCTGAAAGAACTGTTAAGAAAAATGCTCTGCAGTCCAAGAGAAAAATAGAAATAGGCTGGATGCTTTATGATGAAGAACAGCAGGCTTTTAAACAAGTAAGAGCAAGAAGAGGTGGTGGAACAAGGAAGGTCGAAATATCAAAGGATGCTAAAAAAGTGAGATAATCCAGATGGCTATTGGCCTTTTCTTTCCAAATGGAAAAAATAGAAAAGGGTTCATAGCAGATTTTGAAATAGATCTAAAAGATTATAAGGAAGTGGCAATTGAGGACAGCAGTAACGAGATAACTCAAAATAATTAGATACTATCTCTATAACTAGATACTATCTCATTAAAATTAAATCTTTTTTTTTCTTTTACACAATTTAAGACAGTGGGGGAAACGGGCTTCCATAGTCAAGTGCACTATGAGTGATATTTCAAGATTTTTTTATAAACACGCCTGAGTGTTTTCTCTCTGGGGCGTTTGCCCAAACCAGCTGTGTGGGAAGGGAGAGCGATAGGAGGGGAGGTGAAGGATCAGAGGGACATAATCAGTGCCTTCACTCTGTTATTGATCATTTCATGCAGTAATTACACCTATTCTGCATGACCTTCACTGGCTTCCCATCACCTCTAGTGCAGAATTCTGTACGTTGCATCGCGCTCATCACCCATTTGCGCAGTTTAAACGAGAACCTCACCGCTGATTATCTGAAGGACCTATCACTCCACATTCATCCACCAGATTAGCTTCGACTGAAAATATAATCCAGATGTCTCAAATGCATTGCTCCTAGTCTAAATGAACATTTCAGATATCTTGAATGTAATGCTTACAAGTACAAAGGACGTCACGTTTCCCATTCATGTTTATTGGGGATTTACTTTCAGATATCTAAAATAACATTCTTATCTAATATGAACAACATTGTAAAAATGAATTCAGAGCAGGAGGAACTCTAATTTCAGATTTCTGTATATTTCTATATATAATTAGCAGAAATATATTTTTAAAAATTTGTCAAGTTTCTAGGTATTTGAAAGGTTGTTCTGACAGGAAAAATTATAAATTTTCCATCATGTAATTTTATTTATGCTGGCAATAATGTAATTGAGGATATCTATATGTACAATTCTGTCTGGTACGAATTTAGATTTGACCAGAAAGAATCATATTTTAGAGATTAACAAATGGAACAATAGAGGCGATAACACTTCTAATGGATGTCACAAAGAAATGCCACAGTTCCGCAGTGACTTGTACTCAAAGCAAAGATGTTAGTGCTTGTGTCTTTGTCTCCGTGAGTAACTGAGGTGGCTCTCGTCGTTCAGCCGAGCTGAGTATAGAGCGAGTTTTCCTCTCCTCAGTTGACGAGCTTCGCTGCTCTCCTCCATGAGCTGAGCTGTGTCTGAACGCCGCTTCCTCGGCTCAGCTGATGTGAAGTTTAGACAGACTTTGCCTGTCCACTGAGGGGCTGCACTTTCTTTGGTCTCGCTCCATGAGCTCAGCGGCCTCTGGCTGCTGATATCCACCAGTTGGAGCGATGTCGAACCCGTCCGCCGCTCTGCTCGGTGTGCGTCGGTGATTTTGATCCGACTGAGGTGCGAAAATGATGTGACATTTCCAGGGATCGAACCCACGTCTTCAAATCTTAAAGGCGCTCACCTACCACAGTGAGCTAAACAGCAGCAGGACGCATGACGCTCGGCCTGTGAGATTATAACATTTCACCTCCGGGGATCTTCTTTTCGTTCTCTTCTCTGAGTCTTCAGAGCCGGACATGGTTTCCATTTCTGCTGCTTCTGCTACAGACCCTCTCCTCCTTGGACAACACACAGTTCACACACGGACACCGTGCTGACAGGAGCACTCGGCTCACGGGGCTCTGAGTGCGGCCGCTCTCACCTGACTTTCCTTCCCAGCAAAAGGCGCGGCTCCGCTGTTTCTCAGCGGGACAGCCGCTGAGAAAGTGCGGCCCCGCGGTTTGAAACTGCGGCCCAACGGTTTCTCAGCGGCTGTCCCAATCCTAGTTTGTGCCAATGGTTTTCAAAGCTGCTTCTGCTGCTTGTTTCTTTATGATCACACCAGCCTCTAAGCTCAGACTGGATCTCTCCTGAAGAAGGACATACTTTTCATGCATTCCAGTTTTTTCACCAAGGACAGCGACCATTCAGTGCCGCAAAGGAGGCATCCAGGTCCTGAACTCCAAAGATTGAAGAGGAAAAATCTGTCAATGTCCACACTGACTTCTGTTCAGATAGAAAGGAACAAAATACCAACTAGGAAGCCAGATTTCAAATAAAGTCCCGCTGCTGACCATTACTCATTTCCCCAGTTAATTTGCTGCTGTTTAAGAGCAGTAAAGAGGACAACCAGACCCCTCTGATACCAGGGAGGGGGAGCTGCATGTAATACTCTGGGATGGCTATGACTGTGTGTATGTGTGGAAATAATGACAGAACATTATGACAAGAATGATCTTTATTTTGTGTCCATCAGCCATAACAGATCCCATCTCCTCAGCAGGCTGAGTCTGCTTCAGAGTCTTCCCATGGAAGAGCATCATTGCCGTTACTGCGGCCCAGTTTATAGTTTAGGTGGACCCCCATGATGAAAGCTCAGTATCACATCAAACCCCTTGATGGTGGGTCTTCATGAAGAAACTAGCAGTCTGCCATGATTCACCCCCCTAGACGTGGGGCAGCTGGATCCAGCTCCCTGATCAGGAACCAGCAGCTGCAGGATTCTGTTTTGACTGAAGTGGAACTGCTGCTGGGAGGAGATGTGGTGGCCTGAAAGTTAGACAGTCTCTACGCTGTGGGAAGCCTCTCGTCGTCCCAGACGCCACTGGCGAAAGCGGCTCCACATGATCTTGAGCAGAGGAGAGACATAGATCTGAAGGTCCATCTCCAGGCCGTGTCTTTCCTCGTAGTTCAGAGCGACTTGGAACCAAGAGCGCCTGATGGTCCAGTAGTTCTGCTTGTCTCTGCGTCCTTCAATGGCTTGGGTCCCACAGTCAGTGCTGTGCTGACTTTCATAGTTATAACTTTGTGCCAGACGCCACTGACCAAAGCGGTTCCACATCATCAGGAGCAGATCACAGACGTAGAAGCGAAGGTGAATCTTCAGGCCGTGTCTTTCCTCATAGTTCAGAGCGACTTGGAACCAAGAGCGCTTGATGATCCAGTAGTTCTGCTCGTCTCTGCGTTCTTCCATGGTTTGATTCCTACAGTTAGTGAAGTGCTGACTTTAATAGTTGTAATTTTCAGTGTACTTCTGCTTTTACTCTTTTGCTGCATGGCTCCCTTTAATAGTTTGAATTTTAACTTGAACTCAAAGCAAAGATGTTAGTGCTTGTGTCTTTGTCTCCGTGAGTAACTGAGGTGGCTCTCGTCGGCGCTCTCCACGACCAGCGTGTGAGGTCGGTTCAGCCGAGCTGAGTATAGAGCGAGTTTTCCTCTCCTCAGTTGACGAGCTTCGCTGCTCTCCTCCATGAGCTGAGCTGTGTCTGAACGCCGCTTCCTCGGCTCAGCTGATGTGAAGTTTAGACAGACTTTGCCTGTCCACTGAGGGGCTGCACTTTCTTTGGTCTCGCTCCATGAGCTCAGCGGCCTCTGGCTGCTGATATCCACCAGTTGGAGCGATGTCGAACCCGTCCGCCGCTCTGCTCGGTGTGCGTCGGTGATTTTGATCCGACTGAGGTGCGAAAATGATGTGAATTTCCAATCGAACCCACGCCTTCAAATCTGAAAGACGCTCACCTACCACAGCGAGCTAAACAGCAGCAGAACGAATGACGCTCGGCCTGTGAGATTATAACATTTCACCTCCGGGGATCTTCCTTTCGTTCTCTTCTCTGAGTCTTCAGAGCCGGACATGGTTTCCATTTCTGCTGCTTCTGCTACAGACCCTCTCCTCCTTGGACAACACACAGTTCACACTCACCATAATTCTTTCATAATGATCAGTTTGTTCAACTATAGCATTTGAATTTTAAACAGATCAACTACAATAGAGACAGGAACTTAGAGTTTATCTTTAAACCAAAAACTTGCTGACCCTAATTTGTTAAAAAAAAAAAAAGGGCCCTAATAGAAAAAAAGGAAGCAGTTATAACTCACTTTAAGAAAAACTGAGTTAAAGGAAAATTCGGTTTTTAACACTTTTAGCCCCTTTTCTGTAGTGTCAGGATGAAATCGAATGATCGACACCTGAAAAATTTTGACGATTGGTCCTGTCTCTGCTTTTGGCTCATTTAGAATCACTTACCCTGGCTGCTTCAGAATGAAAGGCTTCCATAGTGCATGTCCGATAGTGTCCTTAAAACAACCTTAAGCGTTCTTTTTTTAAAATATGCTACTCACTGGTGCGTCAGCGCTGTTCAATGGCGTTCCAAAAAGTTTTGTGAAGAAAAACCGTTCCTGTAGTGTTTTTATTTAGCATTTTGTGTAAAATCCCATTGAGTTCTGTTGGAATAGTCAATATTCGCTGCCACCGGAAGCGGAAATGGGGCCTGTTGCACGGCTTAGTTGTAGTCTTTTATGAGGCCCAAGTGTTTCTGCTTCACTCTGTGTACTCCGGCGTCGAGGGTGCTAACGTCTCTGTTAAACACTTTAAAACTCTGAAAATGGAATACGAAAAGGTGGATTCTTGAGGAGGACATATTGGACTTTGAGTTTGGCGGTAGAGGATACCGTTTTGAACGAGGAATATACTGAGGAGGAGTATATAGAGACATTGTCGCCAACTAGTGGTCTGGAGTGTGCAGCGCTTCAGATTGAGCGGAAGCGAGGAAGTTTATAGCGGTTGTGATGTATCGGAAAAAATAGTTCTGGGATTTACAAAATGCTAAATAAAACACTACAGGAACGTTTTTCTTCACGAAACTTTTTTTGGAGCGTCATTGAACAGCGCTGGCGACCCGGTGAGTAGCATATTTTTAAAAAAAAACGTTTAAGGTTGTTTTAAGGACATTATCTCGGACATGCACTATGCAAGCCATTCTGAAGCAGCCAGGGGGGATTCTGCATGAGCCAAATAGCAGAGACAGGACCAATTGTCAAAATTTTGGTTTCGATCATTCGATTTCATCCTAGACACTACAGAAAAGGGGCTAAAAGTGTTAAAAACCGGAATTTTCCTTTAACTCAGTTTTTCTCTGTGGTTCTTAACTGGACTTAGAGGATGAGATCTTGTACTGAGCTCAGTGTTTCTGCAGAAACTTCCTCTATTATTGAACCTTAACACTGAACTGACTGTAGATCTGCAGGATGATGAAATCAGCTCTAAGATCAAACATCTCTGCCTGCCTGAATGTGTACACACATTCACATCTCACACTTAGACCAGTTTCTACAGGCCTCCTGGAGGCTCTATAAAGGTCCAACCTCTTTGTAAAGCTATTACTCCAATATCACAGTATTCGTCTCTTCTTTCCTGCAGAAATGAGGAAGTTGAAATGACTCAGAGGGTTATTGTCACATCTGCACAACAATCTGACGATCTTAATCAGAGTCAACATCACACATACTTTTCTGACTCTGCAGAGATGTTTGTTCTTTGTTGTCAGACGTCTGCTGTTGAATCATTTCACTTGTTTGGTTTGACGATAAATGATGAGTCTAGTTCAGAGCTTTTATCCAGCTTTGCCTGGCAGGGTTAGGTGGAGGTGTGGCTGGAGAGCACTAAGTGTTGGAGGTGTGGCTGGAGAGCACTAAGTGTTGGAGGTGTGGCTGGAGAGCACTAAGTGTTGGAGGTGTGGCTGGAGCGCTGTTACGTCCACCAAGGACACAACATATTCGGGGACACGAAAGGCAAACTTTGTTTAGACAAGCCCCCATAAATTTGTTACGTCCACCAAGGACACAACATTTTTGGAGGACAAGAAAAAACAAAATTTGCTTAGACAAGCCCCCCAAAAGTATACGTCGTCACCAAGGGCACAACATATTTGAGGAACGCAGAGACAAAAGATGAGGTTCAAAAAGTTATTTTATTTATCAATTCTCTCCGATTTAAGCTTTTCTTGGTCCTCGCTTCTTCAGATTTTCTGCGAAGAAAAAGAATTAAAGGCCCTCAAATCCGCGGCCCCAAAAAGTAAAAAATAGAAACCCAAAAGTAACAACAGAAAGTTGGGACCTGGCAGGCCGTATCAAACTGAATAAAACGGTACAGCAGGGGCCAACCCTATACAGGGCCGTCGAAGCCCCTACTGGTACCGGAGTAAAGGCCAAAAATAACCTAAGCAAAAGAAAATCGAAAACAGGACTACCGGTCCCGCCAGGCCAAAAACCTCAAGAAAAAAGTAAGAAACAGTTAACAAAAATACCGCATGGCAAGCTGGAACGTCCGCTGCAGGTCGCTAGCGACAAGACAAGTGCGCACCGCGCACGACCGGAACAAATGGAAGCAGGTGGTAAGCGGCGTCCCAAACGAGGTTGGAAAGGAACGCCAACAACATGCTGAAAGCCAGCCTATTTATAGGCGATCTACAGCTAACACACAAATTAACGTAATTAACTCGCTAAAAGAATCCCAAAATATATTAACAAAAAGATCCTTCAACTAAAGTCTGTAAGAAAACAAAGAAAAGAAAATAGAATAAAATCCTAATGTGCCCGAAGCACATAACAAGCGCACTAAGTGTTGGAGGTGTGGCTGGAGCACTAAGTGTTGGAGGTGTGGCTGGAGCACTAAGTGTTGGAGGGAGCAGTAAGTGTTGGAGGTGTGGCTGGAGCACTAAGTGTTGGAGGGAGCAGTAAGTGTTGGAGGTGTGGCTGGAGCACTAAGTGTTGGAGGGAGCAGTAAGTGTTGGAGGTGTGGCTGGAGCACTA
This sequence comes from Cyprinodon brontotheroides, assembly GCA_018398635.1. NCBI lineage: Eukaryota > Metazoa > Chordata > Actinopteri > Cyprinodontiformes > Cyprinodontidae > Cyprinodon > Cyprinodon brontotheroides. The sequence goes on from JAGKQL010000312.1 coordinate 11,062, forward strand.
AGTGTTGGAGGGAGCAGTAAGTGTTGGAGGTGTGGCTGGAGCAGTAAGTGTTGGAGGGAGCAGTAAGTGTTGGAGGTGTGGCTGGAGCAGTAAGTGTTGGAGGTGTGGCTGGAGCACCAAGTGTTGGAGGGAGCAGTAAGTGCTGGAGGTGTGGCTGGAGCACTCAAGTTGGAGGGAGCAGTAAGTGTTGGAGGTGTGGCTGGAGCACTAAGTCGTTGGAGGAGCAGTAAGTGTTGGAGGTTAGGTGAGCAGAAGTGTTGGAGGTGTGGCTGGAGCACTAATGTTGAGGGAGCAGTGTTGGAGGTGTGGCTGGAGCACTAAGTGTTGGAGGGAGCAGTAAGTGTTGGTGTGGCTGGAGCACTAAGTGTTGGAGGTGTGGCTGGAGCAGTAAGTGTTGGAGGGAGCAGTAAGTGTTGGAGGTGTGGCTGGAGCACTAAGTGTTGGAGGTGTGGCTGGAGCACTAAGTGTTGGAGGAGGTGTGGCTGGAGCACTAAGTGTTGGAGGAGCAGTGTGTTGGAGGTGTGGCTGGAGCACTAAGTGTTGGAGGTGTGGCTGGAGCACTAAGTGTTGGAGGGTGGCTGCTGGAGCACTGAGCGTTGGAGGTGTGGCTGGAGCAGTAAGTGTTGGAGGTGTGGCTGGAGCACTAAGTGTTGGAGGTGTGGCTGGAGCAGTAAGTGTTGGAGGTGTGGCTGGAGCGCTAAGTGTTGGAGGTGTGGCTGGAGAGCACTAAGTGCTATTTTGGGAGTTTACTATTTTACAGAATTAAAAAACAGTTGATAATTCATAATTATTATATTAAATTGTTAATATCCATTTAACTTTTTAAGGGATTGAGAAAGAAGATCTGTCACTTTTCTATCTATCTCCTGTGTTTCTATGTAGACGAAGCTTTCAGAACAAAAGGATCATAGTAAATTTAACATGTAGACCTTTAGCAGTCAGTGTCTGAGCTCAGAACATCCAATCAGAAACTGGCATGGCAAGTTCAGTCACATTCAGAGGCAGAAATTCACCCGCAGTGTTTTTCCATTAACCAGTAACAGTGAATGTAGGGAGTGGCTTTGTACTGGGAACCTAAAGCAGACTGTGTGTCAGAGTGGGTCAGGAAGAACATAGTTTCCCTCAAAGCTGGTGAGTTCTCTGCTGTTCTATGATATTTAGAGGATAAATCAGGTATTATAATGAATAATTGATGTCAGACGATGTTTTATGGTCCAGAGTAACTGATCCAGGTGTTTCTTTCTGAAGGAGAAGAAATTAAGCAGTCTGGGCTTCAGACAAAACCTGTTTATACAGAAAGGAAAATAGGAGCAAATGAGTGAAATTTAGTTTTATTGAGGCTGAAGTTAGTATAAATCTGAACTATAAATGTAAGTAACAGACTTTTCCCACATCTGTTACTCAGTAGGGAATATTTGTTGTGTTTATACTGTGTTACAACAAAATAAGATCTGATTAAATTATTACAGAGGCTGGGTTGGTTATTGCAGCATCTCCTTCAATCACACATCATAGAGAATATAGCTGCAAAGAGACAATCTGAGCCTGTTTTATCAGGAGAGAGTTAGAGACTGGTTTTATTTCAGGCTGATGAACCTGCTGCTAAGGTTGATAGTGTAGTAATGGCGCCCCCTAGTGCTCAGTCACAGTCAGTGGTTTCCAACCATTTTTGACCTGTGTACCTCTTTGACATTTTATAATACCATGAGGGTCAAACGTGTAGAATATTTTCAAAAATCAGAAAGTACAAAGTATAAAATTAAAAATATTTATTTAATTGCCTCAAGTTGAATACTTAATGCTCAGATATTTCATTATTTTCAATTAGAATAAAAAAAATAACATCAATTTGTTGCCTGGAAAGTGAATAAGTACTGAAAAAAAATTAATTAAGTTACAAATCTACTAATTGGAGCTCTTATGAATGAATCCCATGTACACACATCTAAACTTGATAAATCAGGAAAAAATTAAATTAAATTCAGATTCACTATCTTTCTAACTTTAGTTTTCATCATTCTCTGTTAATGAAACACCTGACCTCCTAAATTCCCAGTAATGGGATGTTTCAGCCATTTCTCCTTGACTGCAGCTACTTTGGTTTGTTCTTCTATTGTGATCTTTGTCTTTGACCTGTCTTCCTGCTCTCACTGGCAGAGAAGTAGTGCAGCTGCACAGCACTGATACCCACTCTAGTCTTTCATGGAAATGTTAGGACATTCTTGTTGGTTGATTAAAATCTTGCTTTATTTTACATTTGTGTCCTTACAGAGAAAAACACATCCCAGCCCTATTTTATTGTATTTCTTTATCTGGGAAGTAAAATATGAAATGTTTTCAGCTGGTTGGGACTCAGTGTAGGAGGTGGTTTCTCTTAGGGGCCACCTTAGGGAGGAGCCTGACAATATAAATATGAAAGCTCTCAGTCTCAGTGCATCTTTACACTGCAGACCTGATCCAGCTGGGTCTGTCTCCATGGCGACTCTCAAGTTACTTTTTCTCTGTTACTTTTTTTTACCTTTTCTTGGATTTATTTTCTGTCACAGCTGCATGTGAGTATCTCATGTTTTTGTTTTTGTTCCAAAATAATTAAATCGTTTTTTTTATTGTCAGATTCTGAATGTTCTCTTCTTCCGTTGTTTTCTGCTGCTCCATCATTGTGTGTTGTTATCTTATCAAACAGTAAAAAGGCGACTACAAACTTAAACTAACATTTTTTAGTAAAACTAAAAGTTTATGGTCGTTTGCAGCAGATCTAACCCCGTGACAATATTTTCTCTGCAAACACCAGTTTGGTTGATCAATGATTGAATATTTTTCACCATAACCGGGAAACCCTGTTAATTTACAACTACATTGAGATTCATTATTATTATGATTATTATTATTATTTCTTATAAAGTTATCCTCACAACGTAGCTGTGTATTATTTTTACTTATGAAAAATGCGTGATCTATTTTTTTGCCTCTCTGCTTGAGTATATTTTTGACAAAGTTTGTAATAAATTACTGAATATTTTATTACTAATAATGCAATAGTTATAGAAAGCTGCGCTTTAATTTCTAGCTTAAACTACTAATTTTGCGTTGACAGTTTTTAAGTCCATGGCTCACTGACACTGACGTTTCAGCCTTTATATACAAGAAAAAAGTACTATTTTAATCTTGCAACATTCTGACTTTTATTCTGTGGTAATCTTACAAGATTAAAAGTCTTAATCTGAGTACACTGCAAAAAATCTAAATCTTGATAAGTCATTTTTTTCTTAAACAAAGTGCATTTGTTCTTGAATTGTGGAGATAAAAGTGAATCTTGCCAAATGGAACAAGACAATTTAGATTTAAAATAAAAAGAAAACACAATTGCATTTGTCTTATTTCAAGTGAATATTATCTAATTATCTTATTTTAAGGGTAAAAATACTGATTCCATTGGCAAAATATCTCATTTACATACTCAAATCAAGGGTAAATACACTTAATTTAAGAAATTTGTACTTATTTCTAGATAGTTTTTCCAGTGTAATATGTTCTCATTTATTAGTTTATTTTTTATTTATTTTATCTTATTCTGGCTCTAATGCAACCTGGAATATTTTATCTAACTATAGTCAAATTTGGTCATGACATTTTCCAGAAAATTTAAATTTTAAAGCTTTAATGAAAGTCTGGTGCTGCGTTCAAAGACTGGGCGATACGCAGCACCAGACACCTTCTGCTTCTTGTTTTGTGACATCAGAAATAATGACATCAGCTTCAGCAAATTTTCAACCAAATGTAGATGTTGGTAGGATCTAAATCATGTCGTCTTTTACCAATCAGATCGCACTGAGACTGTTTTCCTTTGTTTTAACCTTGCATGATTTTTAATAGATGTTTTAAGAAACTCTGCTCTTTTATTTTATTTCTTCCACATCATGAGGGATGGTTTTAAAACTTTATTTTATTTCTGCTAAAGAAATCCTGCATATAAGGCAGTTTTTGAATAATGAAGCACAGACACTGATTGAACATCAAACTTTATTTTTTTTAATCAGGAATTAAAATAACTGATCTTTTCTTTAAAGAAAGTTGATAATCAACATGAGCCCTCCCTGAATGTTTATTTTATCATTTTTATTTTCTGGAATAATCAAATGGAGAAACTAAAGGCTTAATATAAAAACTAAAAAGTTAGACGATCCTCTGTGGTTCCTTTTTACACAGGATGTTTGTTTTTTCAGCTCTCAAAACTCTGCGAGTTTAACCAGCAACAGCTAAAATAAAAACTAAAGATTTGAGAGTAACCAAAGATTAAATAAAATGTTATGTTTTGCAAATGATTTTTTCTCCTGGTGAGAAAATAGGAGTCATTTAAAAAAAAAAGACATTTCTTTTTTTATATCAGAACAATGAACAATTTTTAAGCAATTAAAAAAATCTTTATTTCATTACAATTCTGAAGGTTTTGACCATAATCCTATTTTATTCTTCGTTTTTTTAGTGTTTGTTCGGTTGAATACATTTCAGAAAAATGTATTTCCATATTAATAACCCTATTCTTGGTTTTGCAAAACTTTACCCAGATGTTTTTCTAGTTTTCCTTCATGCATAAACCTAACACTGTTATTCTGACATGAGCTCTAATGTCACATGACAACTGATGTGGTTGCAACTAGATAAAGGATTAAAAAAAAAGAAATTACATTTTGTTTGTGATGGTGGAAATGATAGTGATCCATAGGGACAGGTGTTCTATTTATCAAAAGCAATACTAATATATCTTTCAAACACATTATATATATTTTTAAAGTAAGGAATTTCTGTCCCTTTGTTTATAAAGTTACTGTTAAATCAAACTGAAGTCTTTTGAGGGACCAAGAGTCCAGAACCTGGCTAAGGGACAAGCATCTATAACAATAACTCTCAACATAAAACAATATTTTCTATACTAAAAAATGCAGTTTATCTGTCATACATTTTTGTAAGTTGTGTCTTTGTCTCTTGCAAATGCAACATGAATGGAAAATGACAAACAGGTTTTTTTTTTCTGTGTAAGACACAAATTTTGTGATCGTTGGAGAATCAGTCCCATAGACTTAAACTATAGATATTGTTTTAAGTTTCCTCACTCACACCCCAGTCTCCATAAGAAAACTCTTCTGTTGCTACAGTCATTCCTTACATATGTCTTTGTTAAGGTGAAGGGGATTTTCTGCTATGAATGATGGAGAGATATATGCTGCACTGAAGGAAGCAGAAGAAGCAAAGGGATCCTGCTCTTTCTGCTTCCTGCACTTTTGGTCAGAATATTATTATTCTTTTCCCCATAAGCCCTCTAAAGCCCGCTAAAACTTAATGAAAAATGTATCAATAAAGCAAGTTTTTCATGTATTTCATAAGTAAAATGACATTAAAATGGTTAGATCAAGATAATAACTGTGCTAACTCTGAAAGTTCAACTGGATCAAAGCAGTCTAAACCCGGTTCTGATTCTATGGTTACCTCAGATGCTGCCTCACCTTCCAGAGATAAACCGATCATAGCTAGATTAGTTCCAAAGAAAAATTATTATAAGAGCTGCAGAGTTCAGGATTATTCAGCCACTCTGACGCCCCCCATAATTTGGCCTTTCCCGCTAACAGAGAAATAATGTAGGCCACCTCAGAAGGGAAGAGCAGAGGGCTGCAACTCACAATGAATCTCGCACTGAGTCATTTTGACTGAGTCATTTTGACTGAGTCATTTTGACAGTCAGGAAAGCTCCGCATTGATCAGGATCCCCTTTAAACACTTCAGGAGACGCGGTTCAAGAGAAGCTGGACTATCAGTAGAAGAGACAGCGCCCAGCAAGCCAAACCCATTTGGATTAACAAAATTGACCAGATAAGAGTTCAGTGCAGCTTAATGGAGAACAAAAAGATCAGCAGGGGAGTCATTGGAGGAGTTCCTCTAAAAATTTCTGAAAAAGAGATTCTGGAAAACATAAGCGGTGCAAAAGTAAAAGAAGTAAAACGGTTAAAAACAACAAGAAACGGAGAAAGATCTGACAGTTTATCAGTGCTGATTAAATTCGAGGAAGAGCAATTACCAAACAAAGCATTCATTGGTTACATCAGTTATAATGATACTTTTAGAATTTTAGAATTTACAATTTTAGTCAAAGACAAAAAGAACATTTTTATATTTAGGTTTAGTCTAATCCTGCTGGTACCTATTTGTAACAGTAGGAAAACGTTGGGGTTACTATGGTAACCATTTGTTTGATAAGGAGAAGGTTTTTCTGGATAGTAAAGGTGGATTTTTTTCATTAATTTCTTCTTTTTGTGCTGCAGAATATTTTAGAAGAAAAGTGTCTTTACATTCTGATACTATAGATTTCATCTCATTTTTTAAAGGTCTGGTTCTGGTATTGGAAGAACCGACCTTGAATCCACCACTGCTGTTTGACTTCTTTAACCTTCTGCTGTTTTTTTTCTGTCCTGCAGCTCAGAAGAACATCACAGCGTCACCTGGACAGAACGTCTCTCTGCCATGCAGAATCCCCAACAACAAACCTGCTTTCATTGTAAAGTGGACCCGACCTGATCTAGAACCAGAATATGTCCTCCTGTACAGAGACGAGCTGCTGGATCCAGAGAAGCAGCATCCATCTTATCAGAACCGGGTGGACCTGCAGGACAGACAG
>JAGKQL010000314.1:0-19085 GCA_018398635.1 Cyprinodon brontotheroides
TCCTGCTTTAGCGATTCCTTCAAACACAAACTGGAACTTCTTCTTCAAACCAGACTTTAGTTTATGTTGACAAAATGCAGCAGCATACTCTAAATGAACACAAAAATTTAAATCAGGATGGGAACAAAAATATCTTCTGAAGATTTTTTGAACACATGATTCCATCTCTTCAGACAGTAAATCTGTAATTTATCAATCAGGTAAAATCTTTGTAAAATTCTTCTTACTGATCTGCAGACGGTCAGCCAGCTCATCCTCCTTCATCCTCCTCAGAAAGTTCACTGTGATCTTCATCAGTGCTTCTCTGCTGCTCAACCTGTCATCTTCATCCTCACCTCCCAATGCCTTCTTGTCATATATTTGACTCTCTGAGAATTCTGGGTCATCTGTACTGAGATCCTTCTGGATTTTCTTCAGCTCGTTCTTCACAAAAGTGACAATGTTTTCCTCCAGCAGCTGGAACACAATAACACATCAGACTGAAATAGAAGCAATAATCAGAACCATGTTGGACAGAATGACGATCCAAAAAGTGCAGCATGATAATTATTGTAAATAAAATTGATGAAATAGTTGCTGACTGTTTACAGACCCTAAATATGGAGTTTGGCTGTGTTTGATAATACTGAGCACATGGATCACCGGGAACCTCCTGAGTTCAACTGACCCAATCACAGGGAGGAACAAAGAAAGAATTAGGAAAGAAGGCAAATCATCCAGCAGTTTACACAGATGACATCACTGAGAGCTTCACAGGTAAAAGCCCACTTAAGAAACTGAAACAAAAAGAAAACATCAGATGAACGAAATACAAGGAAGTTAAAAGAGGAAGTTGAAATAAACACAGTCAGAACACAAAACCACAAGAACCATCCACCGTTTGACATTTTAAAAGGGGCTGAATTAGTGTAACTTTATAGAAGGTTCGGTTTCACACTGCTAAGCTGCTTTTGCTCATTTACAGATCTGAGAGCTGCACAAAAATGAAATTAAATTTTGTATACACTCTATTCTCCCTTGAAGGAGGATATTGTCGGCGGTGGATGGAATAACTTTTGAGGATATCCTCAACCCCGACAGGTACACGCTTCCATGGGGGAAGAAGCAAGGAGCGGGGGTGCTTTGGGGGCCGGATTGGCTTAATCATCCCACAGGCTGAAGTCACGAGGTGGTCCACTCCACTGGTGGCAAGGCGAGACTCTGTCCTGAGTATCTTAAAGCTCTGTATGTTGTGCCAGCTGGCACTGTCATGGCACGTCTCTTTCAACATGGCGTGGAGGTCGGGAGCAGTCCCACCTGGATTACAGGAACTGGGGTGGTGGTTTCCTCCCCTCAGAAAGGGAGACTTGGGAGGTGTGTTCCAACTGCTAGAGTCAGAATCACACTTCTCAGCCTCCCTGAGAAGGCCTGCATGCTTCAGAGGTGCTGGAAAGAGAGAGTCCGGCGTGATAGTCGAACCTGGGCTGCAGGAGGAGGAGTGTGGTTTTCGTCTGGCAGTGGAACGGTAAAGTGATGACCCAGCTCTCTGCACAGGGTTGCTGAGGGTTCCATGGGAGTTTGCCCAACCAGTCCACAGCGTGTGTTTTGTGGACTTGGGAGAAGCGATTGCGACCATGTCCCTGCCCTCTGGTAGGATGCTCCAGGAGGTATGGAGTTGGGGCCCTTTATTAGGGGGCCATTCGTTCTGGCATGTACCAGCGAGCAGTGAGCTCACTGGTTAGCATTGCGGCGATAAGTGGGACACATTCCCCGTTCTTGCATGTTGGACTCCGACGGGGCTGCCCTCTGTGCACCGTCCCAGCACCGGAGGGGGTCTGGTGGGGACCAGCGGATCCTCGTCCTGCTTTTGCGACATGGCGTAGTTCTGCTGGCTCCCTCCACTTCCAAGACCTACAGAGTCTCTGGAGCGTTTCGCAGCAAAGTGTGAAGCGGGCGGGATGAGAATCAGCTCCCTCCAAGTCCGAGGCCATGGTTCTTCAACCGGAAAAAGGTGGCTTGGCCCCTCTCAGGCCAGAGAGGATGAGTCCTGCCTCAAGTGGAGGTTCAAGTATCTTGGGATCACTGTTCTCGGTAAAGGGAGAGGGGAAGAATGGAAGCGGTAGATCAATAGACTGATTCGGCGCTGCTGCTGCAATAATGCGGACGCTGCACGGTCTGTAAATAAGTGAAGAAGGAGAGCTTGGCGAAAAGGCAAAGCTCCTCAATTTACTGTTCGGCCTAACGTTCCCTACCTGCATACATGGTCATGAAATCTGGATCATGACGAAAAGACGTCAGAGCCCGATACAAGCGGCTGAAAATAGCTTCCTCGCCAGGGGGTGGCTGGGCTCTCCCAGGAGAGATAGGGTGAGCCTGCAGGGAATGCTGAGAGAGCTCAGTGTAGGGAAACGGGTTCTCCTCCACATCGAGTGGGCGCCTCCCTGGGGAGTCGGCAAGGCAAGTCCCACTGAGGAGGCCCAGGGGCCGGCCAGGGTGCTGCCGCTGGAGAGGGCCATGTCACCATGACTCCGGCCTCACGCTTCAAGACTTCCCCAAACAGAGCTGGAGGAGGTGCCGCGAGGAGAGCCGGCTAATATACTGCCTGGTCTGCCTTGCCAATCTCGGTCCTCGCGATAAAGCTGGAGCGGCAGTGCAGTGCAGTACACTATTCAATTCAATACTGACCTTATATATATATATATATATATATATATATAACATATATATAGATATATATATATATATATATATATATATATATATATATATATATATATATATATATATAGTGTGTGTATATATAGCATAAGGAATGAGGCCAAAGACCAAGTTGTCTATAAGTACATCAAGCGACTGTGGCGCCCAACAGATGACTTGCTCATTAAATGTCTTACACAATGGGAATTCTAAATGATGTGGTGCTAGAGGTTCTGTCATAGGAGGATAAGCCCCATACATGGGATGCCAAATTCACCAAAACATAACCAAAGTGGCTGATATCAGGAAAGTCCTACCAATGGCTTAGACAAAGCCGGACTGAAGGGACAGCACAGAGGCATTTCGTCATGGATGCGTACAGTGAGCAGGGCCCTGATTAGCTGTGGAGAGGGTGAGTCCATGACTTTCTCTTGAGTGTGCTTTCACAATTAATATGAAACCTGCAAAAATGTGCTTGTTTCGGCCACCATGGAGTCCGCTGATTGTTGCTTACACCTCATCATGGCAGATGTGGATGAGTATAAAGGAACTGCCAGTGTTTTCACTTTTGATAGCAAAAAAAAAAGCTGTTGGACTCTATAGGTACACCACATTCCCAAAAAGGAAACCAGTATAGGGAATACAACCACCTCCTCCAGAGGCTAGGTCTGGATGACAGTTGCTTTGTGCTGTACAATTGCCTATCCATGACCCAGTTAAAGGCCCTGCTGTCCTGCATTGGCAGATGAATCACCTGGACAACAGACGGTTAGGTGAGATGCACATTCTGGAGCTCAAAATGGAGCAGTGGGAAATCAGTGCAAGAACGCGACAGATACAAATCAGAACTTGGACCAGGCTGCCTGCTTTTTCATCCTCTAGACCTATGGAACCACAGTGGGAGACCAGGGGAGTCCATGGGGTAATCAGCAAAGTTGAGCAGGGAGAGAAGGCAGCGGCTTGCCACTGCTCGCTTAGGAGGAGAGCCAAGAGGTGCAGCTGTGGATCAGAAAACCCACTGGGGAATAAGCGCCAGTGGGAAGAGGCTACAGCTGGTCAGGTATAGTTATAAAAGCTACCTGTGGAGGAACAGAAGAGCACAGCAGCAGATCAGATTAGTCCACCGGGAGGATAGAACACAGAAGGTAGGGTAGAAACTACTGCTGCTCTGTAGAAGGACAGTGGTCATAACAGAAGCACATCAGGGAGGCAGAGCTAGGAGAGGCTACGGCAGACTGGAGCTAGCCTCTATAGGCTAACTGTGGGAGATGAAAGGAGTACAGTGGAGGATCAGCGAAGCCTGTCCGGGCAAGCCGGGGAGAGAAGGCATCGACTGACCATCTGGGTTGGAGGAAGGAAGAAGAAATAATTGTTCAAGGTCTAAAGTAGCAATGATTTTTTAAACCTTTAAGCTTCTTAAGAGCCTTCCCACTTGACCCTTTGTCAATATACTTTTTTCTGTCTTCCATTTTTAATAACAAAAAAACCCTTGTCTCTGCTGCGCTCTTTTATTCTAGTTCTCAGACAAATCATATACAAATCTTCAGAATTCCTAACCTCTGCAAATTTTGCTTCTTAGATATGCGGGCAAGGAAGCGGTCAATTTCGCCAAATTCACCTAAATTGAGTCAATCACATCCCTAAATTTGCCACCTTTGCCTCGCTCAGTATAGCTCAAAACCACCCTCTATGTAGAGATACAGCAGGAATCTTCTGCTCCAGCCGCAACATTTTCATTCATTGTGAACTTACCTTTAGACCGATACTGATAAATACTGATAATTGAAAAAAAAAAAACAAGTTTTGGCCAACTGATGAATCAGCCTATCTTTATTTCAGAGCCTTTAGTGAGATGGCCAAGTTAATATGGTGAATGCGTTGGCATGTTAACCGCTGGAAAGATCCAACAAAAAGCTAGTGACACCTCCCTGGAGCTAGGCCTTTGAATGTGTGTATTTGGGGATGGGTGCATGTGCATCTAATATGTAAAGGTCATGACTTCTTGGGTTGAGGTGTAAAATCTTTTCAATCTGGTCACTGTGTTATCCAACAAGGAGCCAGAGTCTAAGCACTATGAGGGGCGTGTTCATGACTTTCTCTAAGGTTGTTGAAGTGGTTAAAAAGCTCCCTCTTGGTATGGCAACAGGAGTGAAGGAGATTAATCCTGACAGGCTGTGGGTTCTGGACCCTGTTGATCTGCTTTTTTGGTACAGTTATATATATAAAATAATACCATTTCGGTCACTAACAAAGTGTTCACTCAGCCTATTTCACCTGCAAAGCCACACAACTACCCTGTGTGAGGGTGTTGGTAGACAAGACTTACCTTTCTTCCCCTTAGCAAGCAACCTGTTTCTTTCTCCAGGTTTATTCATAACATTACTATGCCAACCCATAGTGTAATTTGGACTCAAAACCTACTGAATTCAAAACCTCCTTCTTCACATATAAGCAAACTCTTAAATGGCCAAGCTACCATCTGGATATCAGAGATCTGATTGTTCCTTATGTTCCCTAACAGTATACACTTAGGCTCTCAATCTGCAGGTTTACTAGTGGTTTTTCCTTAGAATTTCTAAAAGTAATGGGGGAATGGGAGGCAGATCTTTGCTTTTTAGGTTCTCAGGCTCCTCTCCTGTGGAACCAAACTACCAGTTTTTAGTCCGTAGGGGCAGACACCCTGTGTACTTTTAGGCTAGGCTTAAAACTTTCCTTTTGATAAAGCTTCTAGTTAGAGTGGCTCAGGTTATCTGATCTATCTCTATAGCTTCTGCTGCTATAGGCTTGGGCTACTGGAAGAGCTATAGGCTTACTTTTCATCATTCCTGCTTCATTCTATCTCTATTTTCCCACTCTGCAGAATCTGTTAGTCACAATCCTCTAAGCGCTCTGCTCTCTGCTTTTTCTTCTTCATAGTAGCTTCATCTGGTCTGTTCCTGCTTGGCTGTACCTTATCCCATCTGGAGAGCCACAGCCGTCGCTGCTGCCATCAACACCACCTTTGTTTCTAGATGTTGGAGCTTACCTGCTTTTTCCAGTGTAGTCCCGTTTCTCTGACTGTGACCAACTGGATGTGCTCTCTTCATCCTCTGACATGGGGAAACTGGCTCGGAGCTTCTGTCTGCCTGGCTGTGTGTTTCCTGGGACGGGCAATGCTTTGCAGGTGGAGCTGGTTGACAGTTGCCGCTTTGTATCTATGCTTCTTCTGTATGTCTGTCCGTTTCTGTCTCCTTGAACCCCAGTGAATGCCTCAGCAGATGGCCGCTCACACTGAGCCTGGTTCTGCTGGAGGTTTCTTCTTTCCTGTTCAAAGGGAGTTTTTGCCTCTCCACCGTCGCTACAAGCATGCTAGACAGTGGAGAGGGATTGCTGAAGAGTCAATGAGTCGATGCAATCAGCTGGTTTTCTTAGATAGAAAACTTTGAATCAATCTGACTGGATGATCTGGTGTGAACTGGAAAAGTTCTTCTACAGATGGCGTTGCTTTAAATTTATGCTATAGAATGTAAACTGAATTGGAATATAAACATAGAAATTCCAGATATAGAGGCTCCAGCTAAGGTTAGTAACACAGGCTGGAGTAGAAGCATTTCAGACTGACGCCGTTTCCATGGTTAAGCAGCAGTTAGATTCAGCCTCACCTCTCTGAGGATGAAGGTCCAGAAGTCTTAAAATCAATAAGATGATCTATTGACTCGTTGCTCTTCAAGGACACACAGCTGGACTCTGGTTCATGTTGGAGTTTCTTTCTTTTGGGATTCCTAAGAGAAGAAAACTAATTAAAATATCCTCTGAGAAGTTTTGTTTTAAATACATTTTTTATGTGACTGACTGTAAAAAAAGAGCTGTGAGGAAACAGAAGCAGAAAGATCATAAATAATTCATCTAAGAACTGATCCAATCCTCCATGTTCCTGATCATTGATCCTCCTGAATAAAGTCCAGGCTGGTTTGAAGAGCAGAAGCAACAGTTTCTGAGAAGAAGTGGTTTGAAATGACAGAGGACAGTTTGCTGATCTTAGTGCTGATCTCTGGCATGGAGAAGAATCCAGATTTTTGTTTTTAGGAGCACTGACAGATCTGTTCAATCTGGTCACCATGTCACCCATGGAGGAGCCAGAGGCTGAAGACTCGGAGAAAGGAAAGTCCAAAACTTTCCTTCTGGTTGGTGAAGTGGTTTAAAATCTTCCTGTTGGCAACAGGATTGAAGGAGATTCATCCTGAAATGTTTAAGGTCCAGTAACTGGTGGGGTCAGAGATTACAGGCATGTCTGAAAGACATAAAAATTGGATGACTCTTAACTGTTCATACTGCTTCTGAATGCAGAACTGGATGTTCTTACAGTCTTTGGACCAGAGTCTCTGAAAAGAGAAGCTGATTAGTCAGTCACTTCATTTGGATGGGATTAAAATGATTTCCAGATAAGTAAAAAATCTTTATGTTGTTTTGATCAGGAACTTGTCATTTAAATCCCAGGATCCTAAGAGGACACTAGAATTTCCTGCTTTCATCTGTAGAATATTGCAAAACGCGAGCAAATCTCCCTGTCAGGGGTGATGCTGAGAAACCTAGATCCATGCATTTGTTACTTCAAGGCTGGACTATTGTAATTCTTTACTATCAGGAAGTCCACAAACTGTAGGTTAAAAGCCTTCAGCTGATCCAAAATGCTGCAGCCAGAGTTCTGATGAAAATTAAAAGAGAGATCATATCTCTCTATCCTGGCTTCTCTTCATTGGCTTCCTGTTAAATCCAGAATAGAATTTAAAATCCTCCTTCTCACATATAAAGCCTTAAATGGCCAAGCTCCATTCTGCTATCAGACCAACTGATTGTTCCTTATTGTAAATGTCAGTTCTTTGTTTATAAGCTGAATCAATGTTGTTACTCCTACTGTACAGTAGGGGTGCTGTAGCTCAGTTGGCAGTAAGCTGCATACAAGCAAGAAAGTTTGTTACCTTCCTGTCAATCAGTGCTCAGGGCTTAATATCCCACAGACGAAAGAACGAAATAAGGCACCTTTCTTTGTTAGAGATGAGGACTGAGTCCACGTTTGTCTGAATGCAGCTTGATGAGGCTCGATAGCAGCAGATTTATGGACCTACAGCTAAAAACCTTGCAGCCCTTGGACATCGGAGCGAGGTACAGGTTTAAGACTTTATTTGTTCATAAAGTTTGTACTTTATGTAATGTTTTTCATGTTCTGTGTCAAAGAAAGGCATCTAAGCAGATGTATTGTATTTTTGTTTGTTTGTTTGTTTGGTTTTCACGGTGTAAACTGGTTATGAATCCATTAAATGGAAAACAACTCCACCTATCGCTCAGTGTGAGCAGATATGGCACATTTCACACTGAGCCTGGATCTACTGGAGGTTTCTTCCTGTTCAAGGGGGTTTTTCCTCTCCACTGTAAGCATACTCTCGTGTGAGGAGTTGCTGAAGAGTCAATGAGTGGAAAATCAGCTGGTTTTCATAGATAGAAAACTTTTGAATCAAACTGACTGGATGATCTGGTGAACTGGAAAGTGACCTGAGATGACATGATGTGAGATTGGAGCTATAGAAATAAGCTGAATAGAATATAAACATAAAAATTCAGATATAGAGCTGAGCTCAGGTTGGAGTAAAAACATTTCAGACTGACACCGTTTCCATGGTTACAGCAGTTAGATTCAGCTCACCTCTCTGGGGATGAAGGTCCAGAAGTCTTAAAATCAATAGGACGATCTATTGACCAGTTGCTCTTCAAGGACACACAGCTGGACTCTGGTTCATGTTGGAGTTTCTTTCTTTTGGGATTCCTAAGAGAAGAAAACTAATTAAAATATACTCTGAGAAGTTTTGTTTTAAATATTGTTTTTTTTTTTTATGTGACTGACTGTAAAAAAAGAGCTGTAAGGAAACAGAATCAGAAAGATCAGAAATAATTCATCTAAGAACTGATCCAATCCTCCATGTTCCTGATCATTGATCCTCCTGAATAAAGTCCAGGCTGGTTTGAAGAGCAGAAACAACAGTTTCTGAGAAGAAGTGGTTTGAATGACAGAGGACAGTTTGCTGATCTTAGTGCTGATCTCTGGCATGGAGAACAATCCTGATTTCTGTTTTTAGGAGCTCTGACAGATCTGTTCAATCTGGTCACCATGTCACCCATGGAGGAGCCAGAGGCTGGATTATGATGTGGATTGGTGCTATAGAGATAAACTGAATTGAAAAAAATGAATAACCAATAAATCAGATATTGTAAAACTGACAAAAATGATTACAATTGAAAACTACTCTTTAATGCTTCTCTATCACACAAATAGAAACTTTTATTTTAAAATTATAACTTTTGAGCTTTCCTCGATTCATGTCAGATAATTTAAGGCAGAAATTGCTCATATGACTGTCATGGCTTAAAGGGTTAAGACAAAAATAATTTCACATTGACTCAGTTTATTCAGATACAGCAGGTAGATCCAGCTCACCTCTCTGAGAATCGAGGTCCAGAACATTTGGCCTCCTTTAGAGGCTCCACTGATTTAGTTATTATTTTTGGATGTGTTCAGTATTTGCATATTATAGAATATTTCTGATTGCATTATAACTACGTTACTGCTTTACTATTTTCATAATTTCCTTTAGTCTCAATCTGCATTTGTTAATGCTTAGAATTATCTTGAATGATAGCTGATAGGAATTGACGTTGAGCGATGACATTGCAGAGGCTTGTCTCTGATGTGCTTTGTTCTGACTGGAAATAAAGACGAGGCGAAAACACTGTTTTCTACCGTCGTTCAAATATCAACACGCGTAGACTCGTTCTTTCCGTCTGACTGAGTGGTTATTTGCATTCATGAGAAGAAACATTTAAGCACGGACATTTAGCCATTACATTAGATAGAAAACAGTCACCGAGCGAGACAAGTAACGAGGGAAACTGAGGGAAGCGCCGCATGCCTTGGGCTCGCTCATGAAGGAAGCCTGCCGGCTTACAGCAGCAGAGGGCGGTGCACACCAGAGGATTTCCAGATGGCTTCAATGATGATGGATGAGTACAAAAATATCAAATTCGAATGAATAAATAAGCAAAGCGTCGACTTGCAAACTTTTTTTTCACTGTATTTGCTGACGCCAAGTAACTTGGCTGAGTCATTTTGCTCAAAGTTTCAAGTGTGCTGCTATGCTATTTAAGAAGCCATATATGATGGTTTGGAAAAAATGCTATTTTTAAAAAGTCACATCAGCTAAGAAGAAACTCAAGCTTTTCTCTGGAAATAAAGCCTTAAATCTTACTTTGGAGAACTACATGTTTTAAGATTAAAGGAAAGCTTATTTGGATTTCAGAAGTGTGCTAGAGTTTGCTGAGGCTTATTTAACATAAATAGCAGTTCAAAGTATCCAAGGGTGGAAAACAAGATGAAAAACAATGTCGAGCTAGAAACTAAAAGAAGGATCAAGTTAACTCCAAAGGCAATAAGTGAGAAGCTTGATAAGCAAATGTCTCTAAGAAAACGTGTTTTAGCACGCCTTGTTTCCAAAGCAGAGAAAATTGACAATTTAATGAGAGATGATTTCAATGCACACACAGTAGAGAAGGATCACTTGAGAGAATACTCAAAAAAGGGATCCAACGTATCATCTCATGCATCGTCTATGCGTAAGAAGGAGGAAGCTCGTCGGGCAGCTTTACTGGTGCGTGCAGACGCACTTAAGAAGAAAGAAGCATTACAGTTGCAAGAGGCCCAAATAGAAGCACAGCTTGCCGCACAGCTGAAATATCAGAAAATTCAGATGAGAACTCAATTGGAGAAACTAGATTTCGAGACACCTCTGGCAGAATCCACAGCAAGGCTACAGGTTCTAGAAGAATATGATAACATGGAAGATGGGATGCATTCATACCTGAACAAAAACATGCATGCAGCTACAACTATCCCATGTCATGGTCCAGACGTCAGACCAGAATCTTCAAGCTGTCTTCGAGCTATCCCAGATATCCGTGTGCCTCATGTTCTAGCTAGGAAGATGCCGCATGGGCAAGTGAAGAAAGAAAAGGATGATCTTGCAACCACAGGTCCTGGTGCGAGACAAATGGAACTCGGTGAGGTGATCTTGAAACAGAAGAACATCACTGAGATGTTAGTTACACAACAAAGACTAGCTAACTTACCTCAACGCAAAGTCCCTGAATTCAGTGGTGATCCTCTGGAGTCCCTGCCGTTCCTGAGAGCATTCAAGCACATCATTCACAGTCGGACAGACAATGACGCAGATCGTCTGTATTATTTAAAACAATTCACCACAGGTGAGCCGAGAGAATTGGTGAGAAGTTGCCAACACATGAGTGCACAACAAGGATATGAGGAGGCAAGAAAGCTCTTGACTTATCACTATGGCAATGAACAGAGAATAGCCGCAGCCTACGTTGACAAGGCTGTCAAATGGCCTCCAATCAAAGCAGGAGATGCCAAGTCGCTCCACAGCTTTTCTATTTTTCTGACTGGGTGCAACAATGTGATAAATAATTTGGAATATCTACAGGAAATGAACAGCCCAAGCAACCTTCGGATCATTGTCCACAAGTTGCCCTTCAGGCTTCGGGAAAGATGGAGAGTTGTAGCTTTCGACATCCAAGAGAAAGAAAAAAGGAGAGCAGACTTTGCTGATTTTGTAAAGTACATCAACAGACAAGCTAAAATAGCTTCAGACCCACTGTTCGGCGATGTCAAAGACCCTGCTGAGGCAAGAAAAAGTCTAAGTTCAGTGCTAAACCTGCGATGGGTCAACTGAAAAGAACCACTGGCCTAGCAACAAGTGTGATGCCAGCAGATCAGTCCTATGACTCAAGAAGAACTAAGCAGACTTGCAACGCATTTCAAGAGCCCTGTCTGTTCTGCAACGGGGACACGGTCTGAGTGAATGCAACAAAATCAGAAGTCTACCGAACAAAGAAAGAATTGAGTTTCTTAAGGGAAAGGTCTTTGTTTTGGGTGTCTGACTCAAGGGCACATGGGAAAAGATTGCAAAAAGAGGGCCACGTGTGACATTTGCACTAAGAAACATCCTACTCTGCTCCACACGAAGAGAGAGGAGGATGGCAACCATGCGGCTGCCAAGCCTGAGAAGTCAAGTGAAGGCTTCACTAGTGAACACTCTAGCTCACAAGAGCAAGTGTCATCCAAGGGTGAACTGTCAGCTGTCACCGGAGGCAGTGATTGTATCCTTTCCATTGTGCCGGTGCGCATCAAATCGAAGAGCAACAACACCATGGAAACGTATGCGTTCATGGACGCGGGACGTTCAGCAACATTTTGCTCTGAAAGGTTGATGAGGCGACTTTGTGTCAATGGCAAGAGGAATCCAGTGCTCCTAAGTACCGTGGGCCAGGAAAAGCCTGTGTCCTGCTTAGTCCTATCAGCTTTGGAGGTGTGCGGTTTGACAGAGAGCAAGTACATCAGTATGCCAGGTGTTTACACCCACACAGACATACCTGTAACAAAGGAGAACGTTCCGGTAGAGAAAGACCTGGAAAGATGGCCGTATCTGCAGAAGGAAGTGCAGTTACCACAGAGCAATGCAGATGTGGAGTTGCTCATTGGAATGAATGCTTACTCTGCAATGGAGCTGTGAAAGATAATCCACAGTCAAAATGACGGGCCTTACGCCATAAAGACAACCCTTGGCTGGGTAGTGAATGGCTCTCTGAAGAAAGAGAATGAACACAAACCACCAAGTCACTTCAGTAATGGTGTTTCAGTCAACAGAGTGTCAGTCAGCAGTGTGGAAAACATGCTGTTGCAGCAGTACAATCGAGTATGGTATATTCCCCATCTTGGCGTGATCCATCCGCAGAAGAGTAAGTTGCGGGTCGTCTTTGATTGCACCTCTTCTTTCCAAGAGAAGTTGTTGAATGAGGAGTTGTTACAGGGGCCGGACCTCACGAACAGTATGGTTGGAGTCCTGACAAGATTTCACCTTGATCACATTGCACTCATCTCAGACATAGAGGCAATGTATCACCAGGTGAGAGTCCCTGATGAAGATTCTGATCTTTTGCGATTCCTCTGGTGGCCAGAGGGAGAACTGAACCAGTCTCTGAGTGACTACAAGATGGTTGTGAACCTGTTCGGGGCCAAGTCTAGCCCAAAGTGTGCTAACTACGCTTTGCGCCACACTGCAGAGGATGGGAAAGATAGGTCGTCACCTGAGACAGTAACCACAATTCTCGAGCACTTTTATGTAGATGACTGCCTTGTCTCAGTGTCGGACGAGAAGAAGGCTATTTCCTTGACCAAAGACCTCATTGCACTCTGCAAAAGTGGAATATTCCATTTGGCTAAATGGTCCAGCAACAGCCATGAAGTATTTTCATCACTTCCCGAACATGAGCGTTGGAAGAAGATCAAGAATCTAGATCTGGACAGGGATGAGTTACCCATGGAGAGGGTGCTTGGAGTGGACTGGTGCATAGAATCCGATTCTTTCAAGTTCCGCATTCTTGTGAAGAACATGCCTGTCACCAGAAGGGGTATCCTATCAGTATTAAGCTCAATTTACGACCCCCTTGGCTTCCTGTCGCTGTTCATCCTTTTGGCTAATATCATTGTGCAAAATCTTTGTCGATTGAAACTTACCTGGGACGATGACATTCCTGAAGAAATTGCGAACAGATGGTTTGCCTGGCTGTCTGACTTGAGCCGGTTCGTCAGCTTCTCTGTCAAGAGGTGCATCAAACCGGAGGGATTTGGTTCAGTAGTGTCAGCGCAGCTACACCATTTTTCTGACGCTAGCGAGAAGGGCTATGGAGTCGTCAGCTACATTCGCATTGAGAACAGCCATGGTCAAGTCCATTGCTCTTTTCTGCTAGGAAAATCTAGAGTAACGCCACTCAAGCCAGTTACTGTCCCACGTCTTGAGCTGGCTGCAGCTACCATCGTGGTGAAAATGGACCAGCTCATGAAGCAAGAATTTCAGATGGACCTCAAGGAGTCCGTGCTATGGACAGCACCACTGTCCTCTGATATATTGACAATGAATGCGCTCGTTTCAAAACCTTCGTAGCGAATAGAGTGTCGACAATCAGAGAGAACACAAGGCCAGCACAGTGGAGATACGTCAGTACATCTTCTAATCCAGCTGACCACGCATTACGAGGAATGAATGCAGAGCATTTCATGGAGTGTCAGAGTTGGATTGAAGGACCTGATTTCCTTGCCAAGGACGAGTCTCACTGGCCGGTCCTCTCAGAGTTCCCAAGAGAGATAAGTTATGACGATGCCGAGATCACTGTGAACCTCATCGACGCCGTGAACTCAAGCACAAACCCTCTCTTTCAGCTGATTCATCATTATTCTACCTGGCACAGTCTAAGGAAGGTCATTGCCTGGATGTTGAGGCTGAAGGAGTTGCTTAGAAATCTGTGTGAACAAAGGAAGATCTTTGAGTCTCAAACCCAGTCTCAAGATAGTCAAACTGTGAAACCTAAGATCGTTGACGACCACATGCAGAAGTGGAAATCTAGAAGTGGACTATTTCGATCCCTTTGAAGCCAAGCGTGGACAAGCGCGAGTCAAGCACTACGGAGTCTTGTTTACTTGCCTTACAATCCGAGCCGTCCACATTGAAATCCCACACTGCTGGACACAGACTCATGTATAAATGCAGTGAGACATTTCATTGCTAGACGAGGACAAGTGAAGGTTATGAGATCCGATAACGGTACAAACCTTGTGGCTGCAGAACACAAGCTCCACAAGGCTTTGAAGGAATGGAATCAGTTCCAGATTTCTGAAGCTCTGCTGCAAAGAGGAGTTACCTGGATTTTCAACCCGCCTGCTGGGTCGCACCATGGCGGAATCTGGGAGCGCCAAATAAGAACAGTACGCAAGGTACTCAGCAGGGTCCTGAAGCTCCAGTGTCTAGACGACGAATGTCTGCACACTCTGATGTGCGAAGTGGAAGCAGTGATCAACAGCAGACCCCTTACCAGGTCATCTGATGATGTCGATGACTTCGAGCCACTGACACCGAATCATCTTCTTCTGCTCAACGGAAGGCCAGCACTCCCTCCTGGCACGTTTCACAAAGAAGATCTGTACTGCAAATGAAGATGGAGGCAGGTGCAGTAGGCAGGAAGCGTTGGTCTAGAGAATACTTGCCCCTCCTACAATAACGGCAGAGGTGGCTGGAGAAGAAGAGGAATGTGAAAGAGGGGGATGTCGTACTCATTGTAGATAAAAGGGCTCCAAGAGGGTCCTGGTTGATGGGAAAGGTGGAGAAGACCATTCCCGACGCCCAAGGATTCGTTCGTCGGGTCCTCATGAAAACAAAGACCAACACCCTTGAGAGGCCCATTGACAAGTTGTGTCTCTTGTTAGAGACGGAAGAATCTCATGGACAATGAAAGACATTTCATCCAGTTAATTGTCTGTTAACTACTTGAACTTAAGTTAGTTCATGTTTAGACTTCAGCACATTTAAGTAATGGGGATTTGGGTATAGAAAATGACTCTTCAGTTTAGTTTGTTTAGTGTAATTGTCATCCCCATGATGAGCAATTAGGGGCCGGAAATGTTGGTGCCATTTTCTTTATAGTAATTTACATTCATATTTAGTTATTATTTTTGGATATGTTCAGTATTTGCATATTATAGAATATTTCTGATTGCATTATAACTAGGTTACTGCTTTACTATTTTCATAATTTCCTTTAGTCTCAATCTGCATTTGTTAATGCTTAGAATTATCTTGAATGGATAGCTGATAGGAATTGACGTTGAGCGATGACGTTGCAGAGGCTTGTCTCTGGAAAAAAAACCCAAAAACGATGTGCTTTGTTTTGACTGGAAATAAAGACGGGGCAAACACAATGTTTTCTACCGTCGTTCAAATATCAACACGCGTAGACTCGTTCTTTCCGTCTGACTGAGTGGTTATTTGCATTCATGAGAAGAAACATTTAAGCACAGACATTTAGCCATTACATTTACCTTTCAGTTTTTTATGATTCCTGTCAGAAGAAATTAAACAAAACATCAAAACAAATTTTAATAAATCCAGCTGCTTGGTGTCACTCAGCTGGTTCTGCTGCTGGTCAGAACCCACTGGTTCCATGCTGAGCTGGTTCTGTTCAGTCTGGATGAAGAACCACTGAGGAACAGCAGCAGCTTCATGACCAGGTCTGTTTGGCCTGATATAGTGAACGCTGTGTGAAAAGGACTGAGGACAGTAGAAGATGAAGATCTCACCTCTGAGCTTCATCTTCCTCACTCTGAGTGGTTGTAGAGGGCGGGGCTCCGTCCTCTCTGTCCTCACACTGATCCATGCTGCTGAATCCACATCAGCTCACACACTTTCTACCTGCAGAGGAAACAGATCATTGATCTGAACATCAGCTCTGATAAAAAACTTCTGCTTTGATTGGCTCTTCTTCTCTATACTAGATTTTTAATGAAGGAGAATAACAATTTACAATAACGAAAACAGGATTATTTATCAGCAGGGAACATTTGAGCATAAATTAAAAGGTGCATAGTCCCTTTGACATGTTTGAAATCTGTACCCCAGTAGATCACCACTGTCATATAAAGTTTTCCAAAAGATTAATGCCTCCTGGTGTTCTATTTGTTTTGTTAGGATTATTTTTATAATTCATTCATGTGTTTGTTAAACCCTAATAATAATTGCCTTTTTTTCAAAGGAGTTTATCTTGTTAGGGCAAGATTTGTAGTGTATGGACAGAGTGGGTTAAACTTAGAGAGCTCTGACGCTATGTGTCCTTGTTCCTAAACACTGTATTATTTTGATATGGCTGGAGCCAGTGATGTTTCCACATTTTACAAACATGTATAATGTAAAAATGAGATGATGTGCCCATGTCGTCCAGACCAGAAGAAATCCACTAGAATCTTTTAAAGACTAAATGTCAGAGAAGATGACTGTGTTAGCACAATCAGTCATGCTAGAGGGCAAAAGCAACGAATTATTCACTACCAAAACTCTAACCCTATCCGAGGAAGCAGCCATTTTCATTTGGATAGCCTGGCACACATTCTCTCCATAACACCTTCCCAATTTCTTTCCAAAAATCTGTCCCCAAAAAACACTCCTAAGAATGTTAAACCCTGATTAACCAAACAATTGTTACCTGTTAAGTAGGGAGGTTATTATTTATCCTACTTTCACTTTGGCTGAATAGGCTTTTTATAACACTCCAAACAATGTTGGAGACCAATGACATAATTCACGATGCAGTCTTCATCTTCATAGAGTCTTTTATGGTGTTTGGCAGACCAACTTCTGAAGTTGTACGTTGGACAAGTTAGTCTAACTGCAAGTAAAGAATTTCTCTCCCCTCTCTTGCAGGAGGAACTGGTTGTTTTTTCTCTAACTGGGCGTTTCCAGCAACTCCGTCTCCTCCTTTGACCTTTTTTTCATTAATCAGAACGTCTTTCCTTCAGAAGATCTTTTCTAAATCAGACCTTCAGTTTTACTTCTTTCTGAAAATTATCTTAGTTTTTAGATGTTGAATAGACACCTTCTCTCCATGGTTCAATGCTGGTTTGGTTTGGTACGTCCACATTTAACAGTCAGAATAGATTTAATTAGATTTGGTTTATTCATCTATTTTACACCAGCATTTCTATAGAAAACGTTTGTTATATTTAATAGTTCTAGGTTGTGTGTGAAAAAAACTTGCCATGCCAATTTACTTTTTTCCATAAAACGTTGAAGTGTAAGATAATCACAGATATGTTTTTACCTAGTCTCTGACTGAAAATCAGGAACTATTTTATGTCACAATAAAAGAATATATAAATTGATCATCTGCTGCATCAAAGACGAAAGTTATAGTAAACCTGAGCATGTGGTAATGTGGCCCTTTTTTTTTCCTTTTTTGAAGTTAACTGCATGTTTTATTTTTCTAATTTGGATTTGTTTTATTTTGAAGTTATTTACTTTCTTGTTAGTTTTATTTTTGGTTGTTGCCTTGCATGTATTTTTCTGATTTTGTTTGGAGGTCACGTTACCACTTGTACCCGGACACGCCCACATCAGCTGCACAGGTGTTTTCAATCAGCCAAACAGTGTACAGAGTGGGCCACCGGTGATAAAGAGGCAGCTGTTTGGTTGAAGGCATGAGAAGCCGGCAGACATGGAGGGAAGCGGACAGAGCGGGTGAGGGAGAAACAGACAGAGGGGCTCTGTTCCGAAAACCTAGGACGGGTCCTCCAGGACGCGGTCTACCTAGACTGGATCCTTCTGGAAGTCCTTGAAAAATAAGGAGACCAGCGGAAGAGTTTTGGCTGTAAATTCGACCAGGTCTACCCTTCGGCGGGGTTTTACCGCCAAAAATGCTCTGTTGCTTAGCAACCGTGAACGTTGACACACAAAGCAGGAAAAGAATGAATACGAGGTTTTCAAAACTGTTTATTTATTTCTTTTTTATTGTGAAGTGAACAAAAAGACTACAGCATCACAAGAATCAGAGTGGAATAAAGGTTCCAACCACGGGAGCAGGAAAACAAATCAAATCAAATGTAATGATAGAAACCTTAGTCAGTTAAATAACCCGCTGCTGTCATTCTGCACATCTCTGATGTTGCTGCTATTTTCAAATATCCATTACTGTAAAAATGTCCATAGCTGCATATTGGTTATTTATTCTCCAGTTTTATATTGTTAAAACACTTTACAGTATTTTATTGTTTATATTTTAACTCTTCCCTATTATGTTATTCTTATACATTTTCTAAGGTCCACATTTGTGTGACCATTTTCAATATCTTTCTGCTGCTGTAAATTTTCCTATTGTGGAAAAATAAAGGGATTTTATACTATAAAAGGGGTAGAAAAATAAGTAAATCTAAACAATATATTTATAAAAAATATATCTGCAAAATCTCTAATATTCAACAACAAAAATACTTAGTTAAGCATATTGTTCAAAAACAGCAATAAAAGATAAAAATCCTATCAGATTTATGAATAGTCCCCACCCTGCAAATATATTAGAATCTGTCCTTAAATTCCAGCCAAACTCATTTACACAGTAACAGATAAAACCTTTAGATAAATCCTCCTCAAACATTACCGCCACATATATATCTGACTCAATAACCATTAAAACAACTATTTTTCTATTCATTTCAGACGGAACTATTCACAGAGTTGTATTATATTAGAAGCTGAACACCAATTTTCACCACTGTTCGGCGCCAAGTAACCTTTCCTCTGATCGGCAGCTTGCTTGAGGGGTCTCGCAGTGAATCCTGGGTAAACCAAGGATAGCGAGGACCCGCATCAGAGGCGGACCTGTCGCTTCAAATCCCTCGGGCAAAAGAAGTAGGACGCATTTTTGGGCCACATAACGGGGACTGTATACTTGGGCTTTGCGCGTCTCAATTCGCAGGCTGCGTACTTCCG
>JAGKQL010000315.1:0-18833 GCA_018398635.1 Cyprinodon brontotheroides
ATGGATGGATGGATGGATGGATGGATGGATGGATGGATGGATGGATGATACTTTCCAACAATCCTGAATGAAGCACCTCCAATCTGACATAATATTGTATTGTTTGCAGAATTTAGAGCAAATAGATTAACTTAATCAAGTTTGGAACAAGGCTGTAAACATAACTAAATGTGTAAAACATGCAATGAATACTTTCATTACATAAATGTATTTTCTATTCATTATAACACTGTACATTAGTGTATATTGCTGTACATTGTTTATATGCTTAACATTTGTATAAACTGTATAAACTTATCTGAAATATCTGTAGCCATAGAGGCACATTAATCATTTTCAATCTTCAGTAAAACCACAAAAAAGTTCTTTTGTTTGTTTGGCCATAATGGTCTTTGTGCACTTAAAAAAATTAATATATCACACACTTCAGGTAAAAGGCCAAACATTTAGGGCTATATTGCTCTTTTATTCAAAATATCATAATTCTTATGCATGAATGAAGAGATAAAGTGAAAAAAATAATTTTGCAGGATTTGAACAGTGCTTTGCTACAAGTCAAGAGTGGAGCTACCACACCACCAACACCTTCCTCCTTGGTAGCCAATATTGCTTTCATGATTTCTAGCCTATAAAGCTCACAGTTTAAAGGTATAAAAAGATCTAACCTTATTTGTCAATACGTGTGTAATTGAGATTTTAGCCCACTAAAAAGGTCTGATAAATAGACATGCCTACTCAAAAACTAACAATATTGACATTAAGGCTGAAACATTTAATCGGATTGAAATTATCGCCAACTAATTAAGTGATTGATTAATCGTTAACTGGAGTTTGGAGACCCTAAAACAAGTCTCTAACTGATGGAGCAACTCACTTGTAGCAGTAATTATATCAAAATTGTAAAAAAAAAAAATCTATAAATGTTAATTAAATGTTTTGCATTTAAGATATAAAAAGCAGTTTTCATTTGTCAGTATGTTCTATCCAGAATTTACCTGGTTTAATTTCCTAAAAATCTTCTCTAAGGAATTATCTGATCATTAGTCGATTAATCGAAAAAATAACCAATAGATTAATAGATTTGCAAAAATCTTCTAGTTGCAGCCCTGATTGACATATATTTCCTTCAATCTTTACAAGCAGAATTGGGGCTATAAACAAAAAAACAGCATTATCACAAAAAAGTATGAACTAAATATATAGTGTTCACTTGTGCATACTGTTTGTACTTAAATGTAGGCAATTTATGTTCATTAGTTTATCTAAACAAAATAAGGCAGTAAAAATCATTATTTAACTTTTTTGTACAAAAAAAAATCATAGCCATTTTTAAGATATGCGAACAACTGTTCAATTCTTGTTATTGTATCTACCACTGAATACTAAGGATAAATAATATGAAATGCATAAACAATCAACTCAGGTGATTTATTCATTGTGAACAGGCAGAATTTTAGCCACCTAACCCGGATGTGAGAGGACCCCCTACCTTCAGTGGATCATGGATACAGGAAGCTACAGAGCCGGCTTCGGTGAGTATAAATCATTGATTTTTAAGCTCCGTGCAGCTAAATATGACTATTTAATGGTAGCCCTTTTGTAGAGGAGGCAACAAAATTTGTTTTTTAACGTAAATAGAAAAATACGTTTTTAGTTCATATCGCTGGCTGTCGTTTACAAACCAATAGCATGTTGTGTAAACTCATTGTGATTTTTCATTCACTACTTACTCATAATAATTGCCTTTAAAACGTATATTGTTCTAAAATCTTAACAACTGTCTTCTGAGATACAGAAAGCAGTTAGCTGTTAGTGCTAACCTGTCCTCTAATTGGACAGAACAGCCACGCTGAAGTTGCTTATTGGACGGAGTTCAGGAAGCTGTTTTATTTATTTATGATATATCTTTGCAGGTGCACCGCATCTCCTTCTGTTGTTTAGTGATATTAATTAGGAATAAACCTTTAATTACGTGGATACGATCTAATAACCATCAACCATTTATGGGTTTTACTCCCCATTTAACTACAATAGAAAACTAGAAAATGTAGTCAAGTCTAGAATAAACTGTTGGATCGTCCTCTATTGTCCCCCTATAGAAAGCTAGAGTGTTTCAGGGGAAAAGCATAAAGGTAAAAAAAAAATTTCATTAATATTAACAGAGTTTTTTCCTTGTTGGTTGCTGGTTTATTCTGTGACTAAGTATGCTCTTTTTTGTCTATTACCTACCATTCATGCTCAGCATAGACCCTTAAGCAGTACCTAAAATCCTCCCCCTTCTTAAATGACCATCCCCCCATACCATACCCTGTGACATTTTATTGCTGAATGTTTAAAATTTTTACTATATATTAACAGTAATGGCAATAATATTATCAGTTTATTAAAAAGTTGTGTGTCCATTTGTACTCAGGAGAAACTAAAGTTGCTAACAGAGGTCAAGATTTTGCAATTACATCATTAAATTGAATATAATAGCTGTTACACAAATGACTTGGAGGTCTGTAGGAATATGTTGGTCATCGTGAAGACCAAAGAGTATAACACAGTGCTCAGGTATAAAGTTTTGCAAACCTTTAGAGCTGGTTTTGATTATGAGAAAGATACTGCCTGGTTGAATATCTCACAATCTGCACATTGAAACACGTTGGGGGCTGAGAGATACTTTTTTTGCCCCCCTGCTGAGACAGTCAGCTGGTTGGTGGGGTAAAGCCTTGATCTAAATACCTGCCAATCCTGGAAGAATACCTGTTAAAAAAAAAAACAATAAGAAATACATATATATATTTTTTAGATTAAAGAAATAAAAAAAATATTAATGTGAAGACCTAAATACATTTTTTAGATGAAACATTTTGTGATGTCACACGGCGTCTCTTTGTATTGTTCTTGAGCTTCACCTTTACAAGCAGGCTAGGTAGGCTGGCTGCTCGCACATGTACATCTATGTGAACTCAGAGATTAGGAACAAAATGGCAGAAGCCCAGTGGATTGAAATTATCACCTGTTCACCTTTTGGCAAAATAAAGTTATCTTGCTAACAACATTATAAAGTTATGAGTTACTTACATTGGTATTCTGAAAGGGGAGACCAGTTTAATGTGTATTTATCCTTTAAAAATATGGGCAGAAGAGGCAACAGTGAAGGTAGAGAGAGGCGTTGCTTGTTACACCTCTTTTTTGGTCTACAGACGGTGCTCATCAGCCCATCCAATGGTGATATTTGATGTATTGCTAATTTAAAGACTTCAGAGGTTTACCTTCCAGCAGGACAACAACATGAAGCCAGATCTCTTAAGAGATGGGCTAGATTAAAGTGCAGTTGCGTGTTAGAATGACCCAGTTAAAGCTCAAAATGGGGATATTAATATATATTCTTACAGTCATAACTTTGTTTTAACCATTTAGAGACAGGAGTTTTCTCTAACAGTTGCCCATCATGGGTAAGCAGCAGCATCACCACACTGGCATACTGCTGCCAATTGCAGATTAGGTTTACTCTATGTGTGAGTGGGCTGGTTATGCCAGAATTAGTTTTGACAGCATTGAAGGGGACTTTGTAGAGAACATTCTTCAAAGCTTTAAAATTTATTATTACTCTGTTGTCCAGGTTTCCAGGGCTCAGTGTAATTTCACTTTAGAGTTGGAGGAAAGAGCAAACTGTATGAAGCTGTAACTGCTGAGTAAATAGTTTGTCTATATTGTGGCAAAAGCAAAAAGAGTGGACTGGCTGGTCTTGCTGCACTGCAGGCAGGAGCTTTTTTAGAAACAGTAAAGCAAAGAAGTGCCTGATCTGTGGAATGACTGCAGGAGACTGAAGCCATAAAATAAATCTTAATTTGTTGCTTCTTGTGACTAGGTGAAAGGTTCACTTAAAGCAGTCACTTTTCTGTCACCATTAAAGCTAAATGGAGCACTGTTATCTCAAACTGCATAAGAGTGTCTGAAAATGTTGCAAAATAATGACATAACCTATAGCAGAGAAACCAAATATGAAATATGAGCACTTTCTACCTTCATAAGCATTAATATAATCATAAATTATATCCTTTTAATTGAGGGTAATTTTTGTGTGTGCTTCAATGATAACTCAAACTTGAATTTATTTTAAATCAATATTCGCGAAAAATGTAGAAATTCACCCTTGTTCTTATGGACACAGATGGTATTTTTAGATCGATGCTGATGGACAGAGCTGCACTGTATGCTCTTAATGTGATCTTCAGGCACAGCTGCTGAATGCACAAAATGAATCGGGCTTAAAGCATGCATGAATCGGCCGACAATATTACCCAAATATCAGCCACTCTATAAATCTGCTCCATTTGTATATATCCACTCAAGTGAGCTTTTGAATTTTAATTCACATTATACAGACCATCTGAGGAGATCACTATGCCCACATTAACCAAACATTACTGAGGTTGTGGTCAGATGTTGCATCCATCCACTTCATGATGCTGCACCACTGTGCTTGAGAGTATCTTGCAGTGCTTTTCAGCTTAAAACTATGATCCAATAGCTCAGTTGTTCTCATCTTACTATGTAATCTTTTGTTTGGTTGCTCCACATTCTGTAAATCTATTTGAAGTCAGTTTCATAAGTTCTTTAGGTCTTGTTGCATAAGGGTTTGATTATTTGTCCCCTCCCCTATTTACTGTGTTCCTCTGGTATAGGTGTGAGGGATGTGGGCTTTGTGTGTCCTGTTGCTGTCGCCGTTTTCCTCGCTTTCCAGCCGCTGTTGATTCAAAAGCCATCACCACCACTCTTACAACCAAATGGGCTGATACCCCTCTGCTGCTGGAGGCCAGGTAATCACGGTACACTGTAACTTAACTGGTCACTGTACTTAAAGAGCTTTATCTATAAAAGTCAGTCTACATCTGTCCCTTTTTATGGCAACTTAGTGTGATCTGTTGTCTTAGACACTGCCTGCTTAAAACCCATAAGATTTTTGTATTAATCCCCTGCTACATGACCTGTATGGCCTTGTTTTTCTTCTTTGTAACCTTGTTTTTTCTTATGAAAATGTTCTTTTCCCCAGTGAGTTTAAATGTAGGAGAGCCACCATAAGTTCTGGGATTTTTGTTGAGGCCAATCAAAACATCAAGGAGAGCACTCATGGTAATGTAAACTCTTCAGACCAGATTGCATTTACAGTCACTGTTTGGGGACCTTCTCAATCTCATCACTTTGGGCTGCATCTTAGAAGTAATTAGCACGTCAGTGTTTTTGACTGAGTACCTGTGCAGGCAGAAGTGTGACATAAAGGAGCTTGAAAAACGTCTCCTGAGAAAAAAAGCAGTTGGGTCACAGCTTCTCTGGACAGAAGAAAAAGTGGGTGTTATGGTTTAGAGAGGGGAGACAAATTAACACACTGTGAGCTGATATAAGAATTGAGATGTCTTGAACTATCATATGTTTGTTACACTCTAATCACAAGTGTTGAAAAATGTGTTTATTTATGTTAGATCCTTATGAGTTATTGTTTTTTTGAACTTTTAATTAAAAAGTAGCTGCAACTTTTTAGAGGGGCATGTCTATTCTGCCTTTTACATCTACAAATGGACATTTTTCCCATTCTTTCAAACTCGGCTATGGCAGAAGAGCTTTCAGGTTTATTGTCTAAAATGCAAAAAGTATAGTGCTTTTTAAAACTGTAATGGCATAATTTGTGCACATTGTCTTCTAATAGTCGACAGACTCAGTATCAATGTGTGTTGAGCAAAGAACAAAAAAAGGATGCTCTAGTTTTTAAATATGTAATTGGTCTGCACTCCTTGAAACCAACTTGGACAGGGAGGTCCAAACCTGGGTTCCATAAACCAATGATTTAAAATGTAGATTGTTCTAGTTTCCGGCGTATTAATGAGTAAAGTGGGTTTCATTTAAAAAAGGATTTAAAAAATATTTTCTTTTTGGTACAACACAGTGGAAGATGCAGTCTTAAGTGAGTTTTTTTTGTGTTTGTTTTGTTTCCTACATTAGAGTTTTTTTGGTTTTCGTTGATCAAAACTGTCTTTTTACTCTATAATGAAGGTCCTATCTTCGGGACATATGACTTATTAGTGGTCTAGTTAAGAGGTCCTTCCACCTCGCTTTCTGCAGCCCTCCAGAGTCACTATAGGTCTCTTTGTCTTCCTTAATGCCATTAGCTATGCCTTTTGGCGCTGTGGTGCGCTTAACTGATAAAAACATCTGTGCAAACAATTTTGTTCGCCAGTTCCATTTTTCTAACACTATCTTATTGGTTTTAAGCTTTTGGCAAAAGCCTTGGAGCATAATTGAATATCAGTCATTTTATCCCACAGACACAGATCAAGCTTACTATGAGCTGATTGTGAAGAAAGCCAGTGCTCTGCTTAGCTCCGTCCACAGCTGAACATGCTGAAGTTTGCCCCTCTCTCTGAGAGCCTACACAGTGCACCCTTCCAGCAGGTAAATATTAGAAGTGTTTAGGGTTTTAAAAGTCAGCTTTGCCTGTACATGTGCTTGCCTTACATCATTACCGTATTCTTTATTGTGTCTTTCCTTTGTTGTATTAGATTGCGTCCACTGAGCATCCTCCTTCTGGGTGCTCAGCTTTTATCAGCGTCCATGGAGAGAAGTCCTGTGATCCGGAAAGCTTGGTGACACTCCTGAAAACGGCACAGCAAAGGTAAAGCTGAATCTACAGTGGTCTTTGAATCCGCCGTTTGCTGAATAGTCATGTGACGTTATCACCTCCGTTTCAGACCAAAGCCATACCTTTTCAAAGGGGACCATAGATACCCGGGTTCAGATCCAGATGTTCCTGTTGTCATCCTATACGCTGAGTTTGGGAAACCAGATTTCCAGAGGTTCCACCAAGTCCTGACAACCAGTGTCAGTCAAGGCTCAGCAGCTTATGTGCTTCGTCACTATGTGGCTGTAGGTGCTCATACACTCGAAAGCAATGTTCCTCTGGTCTAATGTTGTGTTGATATTATAGGAAATCGTAAAGATTTGTTTATCTCTTAGTTAAAACTCAGATACATAACATGATTTCAGTTTGAGTGCAAAGTAAGTCAGGCCTATTCATTTGGGATAATTGTTGATGCCTCATTGAAATCAAACTCCTTAAAACCAAAACATTGTATGAACTTTTTACTCAAAACATGAATCTATTTCTGTGTTGCTTCTGCTGGTCAACAGAGGAACTCTGATTTGACTCCAATGTATAAACTGGTGGGTGTGGCTTTAAGATAGGGCTTTTAATAAGCAAAAATACGTGAGAATCGCTTTATAAAAACAGGCCAATATACCAGATGTCCACATTAGAGAACAAATGGTAAAATGATGATTTAAGTGAACCTTTTTTTCACTGTTTTCAGAAGGAGCTAAAAAAGAAATCCTGCTGCTTAATCAGGCTTCTCATTTACACCTGGGATGAAGTGTGTTTCTCCCGTTTTTCATGCCGTTGAATTTGAGGTTTTTTTTTTCTTTCTTTCACATCCAAATACAGCTGGATGTCGATTTTTTTCTCCCTCTGATTATGCTAAATTATTCTCACCATCTGTTTGATATGCATCAAGTTTTTCCGCTTAAATAGAAAAGGCCAGTTTGTTACCATTTATTGGATGGGTAAGGTGTTAAATAACGGCTTATCTGTACTTTAAATCTGTTGAAGTCAGATTATTTTTCTTTTTAAGTTTATTTAATGGCTTAACAGGTAGGAGGACAAGTTAAGATAAACAAGTTTTGGAAAGACAGAAATTGGGTCAAATATATCATAAGAGTATTTGCACAACATAAGGTTTAGCCTACACAACCCATCTGGATGGACAGACTAAATTTGAAATGAATAGTTTTTAAATGTATATTGGTATTGAAATGATGTAATGGGAAAAAAAATCTGTATTTTTTTATAGTTTTCTTTTACAGAATTTATTATTATTTGCTGTAACAAAAGTGTAGACATTTGATGACAGATATTTTACTTGTACCGAAACCTCCTTTCCTTCCAGAAACCTAATGAAAACAAAGTGTACCTGTCGGGGTACGGAGTAGAGCTGGCTATTAAGAGCCAGGAATATAAGGCAAAGGATGACACACAAGTTCAAGGTGCGTAGTCTCCAACAATAAACACACTCCTCTGCTTACAGCAATCACTGAGCAGTCCTGACATGAATAACCAGTTAATTGATTTTGCTTTCAGGGGCGGAGGTGAATGCTACAGTGATTGGGGAGAACGATCCAGTGGACGAGGTCCAGGGATTCCTTTTTGGCAAACTGAAGTGAGTATTTTTGTGTTGGGCTGTGATAAATTTTTACAAGCTTGGTTTTCTTCCAACAGTATTAATTCCTGCCAAGCTTTTTCCTTTTTTTTCTCCTCATTTTCTTTTTTTTCCCTCTTTATTCTGCAAACTTAATTCCCTTGAAGCGCTGACCATATCTCTGCTCAGCTAACCTGCAAATAACTAAATCAGTCTTTGGTTCCAACTATTCTCTCTCTTTTAATTACAAGTTCAGTTTATTTCCTATATGCTCTCCCTCTCTCCTTGCCAGGACCCTCTATCCGGAGCTGAAGGAACAGCTGAAGGAGTTGAGGAAGCATTTAGTCGAAAGCACAAATGAAATGGCACCTCTGAAAGTCTGGCAAATGCAAGGTGGGTCTCCTTCCAAGTCATTGTCTCTTTCTTTTGTAACCAACAGATAATTACGTTTAAATAATTAATTTCTAACTGTATAAGTTGATGCTTAAAAAAAAAAGCTGTTTAAGGCTAAAACAGTCATCTGATCAGGCCTACTCACTGATAATCAGATGTTACAGCCAGCTCTAATCCGGTCCTTTCATGGACAATGTTCCCGTCCAATATTGATATCAGGAAGGTCACTCCTGTGTCAGCCAAGTATATAAGGATCAGACTTTACTTGCCTGAACCCTAACATCTCCAGTATGAGCAAACTGATAGAAGCTCCATCATTTGGTCTGCTGCAGCATTTCATGCCAACAAGATCACAACAGCATCTGCAAACAGGGAAACAAAAGGTGATGTTACTCAATGGCGTAACGACAAAACAATAAATCATATACGTTTTGTATCGATGCATCGATCCAACAGCGGACGATCCGATGCATCGACACGTCTGCAAGAGTATCGATTCATGTTTTTTTTTTCATCCGGTCTATTTTCATCCATTTTCTCCTGGACGTAATTCTGACTCCTGCGCTGCAGTGGCGCTAAACCTATTTTGCCCTCCTACCTCACTTCCTTTAGCCACTATCCTCTTTCCACTTGCACACAAACACTCGTGTAAACAATAGGCAAGACAGACAATGGTGGATTCTGGAGTATCCGAAATAATCAAATCATTGGATAAAGAAATTGATACTGAATCGAATCGCCATTATGCGATAAGATTTACACGTTTTGTAAGCGCTTTTGATCTGGGTGGGCTGCATATGAAGTACAACACGCGGTAAAGAGTTCAGGATAAGCAGCCGCGAGGTTACATAAACTTCAATCACAGACGCCACAATAGTGACCTCACAATTCTGACGCATTGGTGACAGATGCGGCACCAAAAACGATAGACATCCCAAGTTACAGACAAGGGCCGGGCGTTGGCATGTGTCAGCGGTATAAATACGGTACGGTGCTCCCAGTCTCGTCAGTGTCAGGAAGATGGTTCCTCCAAGACCCCCCCACCTCGCACCGGTAAAATCTGCAAAGAGGCATCCCTGATCGACAGTTGCTTAGAGGGGCCAACCGGGTGTCAGTGCTGGGGCCCCTAACAGGGCTTCGGCCCGTAAGCAACTGCTGTCTCTAACTTACCGATAATTTCATACATGATATTACGTAGACATTTGCTGTACGTAAGGTTGGCGGGGAGATGCGAACTAACATACACAGCCATGTACCAGCTCCCGAGAGGCAACATCTGTTCCGAGGCGTGCACAGCCATTCTCCTGGTAGCACACGCTCTGTTTGTAACAGTTACTGTTTGCGCTCGCTCATACAACTTACTTAGGTTTTATTTTTCCACTATGTCACAATCACCTCTGGTAACTGAAAATTAGGACGAGCACGTAGGATGGCCTTACGTAAACATATCACCAGAATGATTGACAGTTAGGAGAACACTTATTTAGATGATCAACCCAGACAAACAAGATCCTCCGCTATACCTTTAAGACCAAAAAAAAGATATTGCAGCTGTGTTTAAAAGTATTTTGATGTTTAAGTTTG
Source organism: Cyprinodon brontotheroides (assembly GCA_018398635.1). Lineage (NCBI taxonomy): Eukaryota > Metazoa > Chordata > Actinopteri > Cyprinodontiformes > Cyprinodontidae > Cyprinodon > Cyprinodon brontotheroides. The sequence goes on from JAGKQL010000315.1 coordinate 10,212, forward strand.
TAGTTTGTATAACCCATTGATTACAATAACAATGCATGGGTTGCTTGTTCTCGTACCCATCATTGCTGACTGTTATTCTCTGCTTGAGTGATATCACTTGATCAACCTCTTCCACATCATAACACAAGAAATTAAAGTTGTATGATGCATGCTGATATCTTATCATGTCAATATCAGTCTAAACTCAAAGCATGATAACAGCTTAATGCTAGTTTTTATAAAGGCTGCAGAAAGCTTCCTTGGAAGCAGCTGTAGCAACTTATTCTTGTATGTAACTTACAAAGACTGTCGGTGCTTTTACGACTCGCTGGCTAATAAGTGTTTCGCTTGCGCGGGTTATGTTTCTGCCGGGAGGCCACTGGGTCGCACCTCGGCCTAGAGGCAAATGTAAGGTTTTCAGTCTTTACAACTGGAATCCTACTCGGCAGCCAGGGGTCATTGCCGGGTTTTAACTCCTGCGGCTAAATAATTTTGCAAAGCACAGTTTTGCTCTTTCCTAAAGATTTGCCATTGTTACCCTTTAGAAGAAAGAGACGATACGGTTTGGCATTTAAATATCTCTTTAATATTTCTGGTCCAAAGCATTTTAGGGTGTTCTTTATTTCAAATTTGGAGGCAAGCTGCTTAATAAAACATTTCCCCAATGAGATGATTTGCATTTCCTCCCCTCCATGCTAATGTTCTTATTAAGTATATTGTTGTGGTTTTTTTCTTACCTGATGCTTCGATCGTGATTAAACTGTAAACAAAGGCAAATGATTACCTTTTGTTTGCTCCAACAGCCGAAACGCAGGTATCTCATCAGTAATTTAAACCAGCAGCAGAACTTTAATTAGTGCAGATGTCTGTTCCCTCTCAGTACATCTGAGGTATAAGATGTTTAAAATATGAGCAGGCTGTCTGCTGCATTTTATACCTTTACAGATTGAGATAATTTTTTTTGCATATGCTGGTTTAATTTCCTTTCTTTTTTTCTTTCTTTTTTTTTTTACGCCATTTTTAAATAATCCTTACAGGCACTAAAGGTTTATCTATCGTGGGGTATGGTCAGGATGCGGGGATGGAGCTGCTTTGATTGTGTAGAATAAAGGATGTGAGGGGATGAGCAGGCTGAGCTCAACTGTCAGACTGACACGGGGGCGCCTGTCTTTATCTTCTAACCCACTGGGGCTCATTAGCTCAGCCTGTTTACAAAGAGTGGAAGACCTCCAGGGGCTAATAATCACAGCCTACAACACCATTACCGAGAGGCTCACTGCATTGAAATAAAGCTCCCTGCATCCTTTCTTTCCTTGGAAAGCCTCGCCCTCAATGCGCACATGTTTTCTTCACACATAGTCTAAGGAATTTGTTTTCTGTTGCCAGACCAGCATTTTTTTTTTTTTTATGGTTATCCTGCTTCAACAGAGTAAACAGATTCTTAACATTTAAAACAAGTTTAGACTCATTTGAATAATTAAGTCAACCTTACCGTTTTGATTCAAAGCAGTCATTAATTTATCATAATATTTTTGGCCTCTGCTGAGAAGATAATTATTTTCTATGGTTATGTTGGTCTTTTTTTAGCTAATAATGACAATTATGCTTAATAAATATATTTGCTTAGGATAAATACATGAAACTATCGATGTCGTTAAGTCAGTCCTGCTTCAGGCTTTAGTCTGAAAAATTTCTCGTAAATAATTGAACTTATTAAGATGGTTTAAAAAAAAAAAAAGGAACATTTCAGTAAGTCTGTCCAATGTAGTAAAGCCAATCTATAGCATCATTACTCAGGGTTGTATTTTAGGACTTTGTTTCAAATCAGTGTGATGTTTATGGTTTACAGCTAATGAAAAACTCAGTACACTTTGGTGTCTTTCATCTTCGTCCTGATAATACGCAATAGTTTATCTGCAGGGTTCAAATAAGGCCAATTTGTTACTCTGAAAAAAAAAATGATGCAACCATTTTTTGGCATTAACTTAATCATGTTTAGTTATTTTAACACAGTTGTTTTGTGTTAGCAGTGTAGGACATAAAACAATTGTGTTACAGTAACTACATATGATTAAGTAAATACCAAAAGCGGTTGCATTATTTTTTTCAGCGTAGCCCATCAAGCACAGTACTACTATCACCATAAAAGCAGGTATTTGTACTTTTGGCAATGTGTACAGGTCCTGCAGGAAAATTAAAAGTTAATTCTTCATTCTTAGTTAATGTTTATCAATGGAAGAAAGCATGAGGTGTTTATTTTTTCTTGTAAACTGCAGCTCTGATTTGAACTGATATCAGCCACAATCTATTCAAGTATGTGCTTCACAATCCTCTCAAGGCTGCAGTTAAAAGTGCTCCTTTTCCCTCCACTGAACTTTCCAATAATGTTCTGCATACAACTTCTTCTGTGAGGATCTCTCCACATCTGCCGGTTAGCTGTCAAGTCAGCAGGTTTTGTTACCCAGAGCAAAACATTTCTGCATTAAAATTGATTGAGTGTTGGTCTTATATAATGGTCTAATTTTCTGAGGAACTGAATTTTGTATTATCTTCAGCGTTAAGCCATTAATGAACAGAAATGGTAGTTCCAAACCTATTAGTTTTGTTGTGAATAATACATGAGCTTGACTTTTTAAACTGCATTACTTATATTGATTGAAATTGAAACTTTCCACAGATATTTTAGTTCATAGAGTTGGTATCTACTTTATTATAATGTAATTTGTACAAGCTTCAGTGTTAATAGTTAATCCACTTTAAAAGTTAAAGGATCAGGTTAAATCAGATCTAAGTTGCAAAAATGACTTTGAATGGTTACAAAGTTTTTATTTTCCAAAGTTGTGGTCAGACAAGTTATTTTGCAACAGCTCAACCCTTTCAACTTATCTAACATCATATATACTCCCTTGCGTGTTTTATGTGTTTTTTTTTTCTTTTTTGTATCAGCTCATCTCCTCTCTGTTTGCTTCTCTTCCTTTTCCACGTTGTCCTCCTCCAGACCTGAGTTTCCAGACAGCAGCTCGTATTCTTGCCGCTCCCACTGTTGATGCCCTCAATGTCATGAAAGACCTGAGTCAGAACTTCCCCACCAAGGCCAGGTGCAGTAGATATTACACAATAAGCCCCGTCAGTAAAAAGTTTGTAGAAATAACAAGTTCTTGCCTTTTTCTTCTCACAGATCGATCACTAAAACAGTGGTCAACTCTGAAATCCGCAAAGAGATCGAGGAAAATCAGAAGGTAGAATTTGTTCTCTTCTTCTACTCAATTTTTTTATTCCCTCTTCTATTTTTCCCCTAACTGTTAACAGACAGGCTTTTCGTGGCCAATACCACATTTCTATGTTCTTTAACCTGCAGAATTTCACTCATTTTGATTTATTTATTGTATTTAAACTTTGACTATAATAAAAACAAGGCTGTATGATAGGCCTTCTGTATTCAAACAGGAGATAAATGGATTAAAAGATTATCCCCATTTATGCATCAAAACACACGTTCCCAATCTTGCACAGCCCTTCATTTTCCATCTGCTTATTAAAGGCTCAAAAGGTACATGTTGCTGTTTGATGCATTTATAGACAATAAATACAATTTGCTGTTTTAGTGAATGGTATTACCCTCTTCATCAAAGTCTTTCATATTAACAAAAACTCTTTATTGTGATTTCAGGAGGTACAGGTAAAATTCAATAGGAATTTTAACTGTGATCTTTTTTTTTTATTGCTTTATCTTGATGTTATGCTGTCAGTGTAGTGCGCTCTGACAGAAAATGGATGTAAGGGGACATTTTATGTGATGTTTATGGATTTTATCTCTTTGCTGCAATTAGTGCTTCTATTCAAGCTGATCTAATTTAATTATACTCATTAAACCGTCACATTTCTTTCTTGAGGCTTACCTGCAAACCCTTATCTTTTTTTTGTTGTTGTTGGTAAGGGCTGTAATGCATAAAAGAAAAAAAGGTGCATTATTGTTTTACATGGATTGAGAAGCCTTGAATGTATCGAAGTGTATGTTGCCAATAGGGGCTCACCAATCAATTGGCCTGTTCCCTTAATTCTTGGAGGTTTTATCACCAGAATTATCGTTTTATTGCTGTTTGAGAGCCATAAATCATTTGCAGTTGAAATAATTTTAAATGATTTTATTGGTATTGTTTAATGTTATTCGATAAAATATAATTGGAACACTGAAGGTGAAGTTTAACCTATTATATTTACCTTATATCCACTGACATTAACTAAATTTAGAATCGGTAGGTCAGGCTCTTTAAAACTCAGTGATGACAAAAGAACACTGTAATAGTTCTGCTTCTGGTATTCAATCTTTATCAAAATATGGCAAAATACTCAGGAAAAAGCCTAAAGGTATCTGCTGTTTGTTTATTTGAGTTTCTTTGCTAACAAGCTATGCTATATGTTTGCTCAACCCGTTCTGTGTTTAGAAAAGACTTTTCCTCCTTTGAGGAAGAGGTTGATGCATCTGATCATCCATCAGGCCCCTAAAATGTTTTCTTTCCAAATAATGAAAAGGTGTTTTCTTTTCCAAATCGTTATATTTTAAAAATACTTCAAGGATCAGCTAACTTCAAGGATTGCAGCTAATGAATAATTTAGGAATTGCTCATTCTGTCCTTGTTTTGTTAGAGTGAGCATTATTTGAATATTTGGAGACCAAGAGTGGTTTATTCTCCTTACATTTCATTAAACACATTTTCAACTGCTTTTCTTGATGCTAACTAGAGATGCTCAGAAATGTACACCTGCACTGTAAAGTGGAGGGTTCTGTTAGTGCAGGTTTGTGGTAGAATCAGCTTTTAAAGCCTTTTTATTTTGTAGTAAAAACACCTTTTTGTTCCCAGTATCTTTAAAATGCACATTAAATGCAAAAATGTGTATATTTTTGGTGCAATATTTGCTTAACTTCTGCTTTAAGTTGGACCTTCTTTTAAAAAATGTCTTGCCTTGGATTGTCCATACATCAGGACAGGATAATTTGATCGCTAATTTGGTTCAGTACTATTTCAGCTATCGATTCATCTTATATAGTGGTTCACACCCCATCCTTTATATTCTTTGGACTTTTAAAAAGAATACATGTTTTTTATGTATATATGTATATGTACATATGTATATTCCTTTATTTTTATTTCTCCAGGTCGGGTTAATGTTGTGATCTAGAGGTTTGTTTGCTCGTGAGAAAGGTAGATTTGAAGTTGAAAGGAAAACTCAAAGAAAAGCTAGAAGAATTTACACCATCTTTATTGAAACTGCTGAGTGCTAAATTGAGTGTATAGAAGCAGCAGGTGCATTTTGAGCTTTTTGGATTTTTTTCTTTTTTGTCTGAATAAAAACTCTGTAAGGAGCTATTTTTCGCCTCCAATTTGCACACGTTCGGCTCTCAAGGGATCCTGGTTGAGGGGGAAAAATGCCTGCAGTGCTCATTTTCACTTTGATGAGAGCATTTATAAAGCAGTCCAATTAAAGGGAAATATTGCTGCAGGTTTTTTTTTATATATACATAAAATATATAGACATTTATTCTACAAAGAAGGAAGGTTTATCTGGCTTTAGTTTCTTAGACTGAATATATTTTTACTACTAGCTTGTAAATATTTCAAGATAAGCCGAATAGGAAATACCTTTAAAAGCATTCACAACCCTTGACTTTTTCAATTACATCTTCAATGTGTTTTACATGGATTTTATGCCATAGAGAAAATCAAAGTAATGCATCATTGTAAAGCTTAAGAAAAATTGGGTTTTCAAATGTGGAAATTTGCTAATACCCCCAAATTACATCCAGTATAACCTAATTGCTTTCAAAGGTGGTAAATCTGTCTGTGTGAAACATTGGCATCAAGCTTTTAACATTTATAGGCTTATTGGAAAACTCTGGCGAAGTAGTCATCATGAGGACCAGGGAAAGAAACAAACAGGTCAGGATTAGATCTGAAAATACTCCACATTAAGAACATCTCACCTGCTCAGTCAATCTATAATCTATCTGTTGGGCTAAAAATAGCCGTCCATGTGGACTGAAAGGCTGAACAAGAAAACAAATAATCAGGAATTTAACCCATAGGAACCAGGTTAAAACTGAGATGTAAAGATCCAGAGCTAAGGCAGGAGAATCTGGTGGACAAATATTACATGATGACTTTACACATTCAGCTCTGATGGAAGATTGGCAAGAAGAAAGCTGCTGCAGGAAAAAAGCCACAAAGCTTGCCACGGTCTAGAGAGCAACGTAAACTTGTAAAAAAGACACTATTAATGATGTATGTAGTAGAGATGTCCCGATCCAGGTTTTTGCACCTTCGATCCGATACCGAGTATTGTTTTGGACTTCGATTTGATGCGATACTGGCCATGGATACCAGCCCTATCCGAGCATGTATTTAAGTTTAAGTTAAAGTATTAGGCTTTTAAAGGTTGTAAGACTCATGTTGTTGATTGAAAGGGTTTTAGAGTACTCTTGATAACATCTAGCCAGCTGGAAATTAGGTGAGATTGAATAAAACACAATGCTTGGATATACAATAAACTTACTAGCTGTTTATTAAGAGATAAACACAAACTGGACAAAATTATGAATAGCAATCTGAAATTGCACAGTGAACAGTAAAACCGAAAGTCCAGTTAAAGGTGCAAGTATTGCTGTAAGTTTTAATAAAAATGCGTAAAACAGGGAAGCAACACTGAAGCGCAAAATCAGTGGAAATGAAACTGGAAAATACGGATTAGATTTAAAAAAACTGGGTCGGGCAGTCTGGATCGGCATTTTAGCATGCTTCGCCGATATAGGCATTTTTTTGCCAATATTGGCGTCCCGATCGGATCCAAGCGTGCCGGATCGGGACAAGCCTAGTATAGTGGAAACAACAGGAAAACACGGTAGTGGCAGCATAATGCTTTTCCTCTGCAGGAACTGGGAATGTTGATCCATACAGAGCTGTAGTAGAATGAAGAAGAGTTAAAGAGCCTATTCATGTTGGATTTGGAAAACAGCAGTTTTAAGACCTAAAGAGATGCTCTTCATTCATTCTGACAGTTTCAGTTAATTTGTAGCGAAAATAAGTTTTTAAAAAAAAGTATTAGTCGATCTTGTCCTAAAAGTGTCTCCAACTGCTAATGCAGCAAAAGGTTTTAAAAGTTAAAAAATTGTTTTATTTTCTTTCTGCCACAATAATTGAAAACACATCTGCATTTCTGGTTTTAAAGTGACAAAGCGTGGAAAAGGTCAAGGGTTATGGATGCTTTTTCAAGCACTGTGTTTGTTTTCCTGCTGATATGATGACCCAGTAAAGAGAAGAGCATCATTAGAGCTTGAACTCGCACTCAGAGCTCCTCAGCCCTCCCAGCTTCAATCTGCAGGGAAACATATCAAAATATGAACTGCTCCTCCTGTTGTTGTTTGTTCTCGTCACCTTTTGTTATGCGATAAATTGCAAACAGCGTCTGACTTGAAAAAGCTTTCATTTTTTGACGTGTTTGGCATCGCCCTGCTAATAATGGAACAGGTAATCACCCTTTTTCTTCTTTTTTTTTTGTTCCCTGTCGATGCCTCTTCACTCTGCCTCCTCACGCCTCCTGACTCCTGGCGCTCCTCTCACATTATCTCGGCGTGCAGAAGACAGGAGTTCAGGTCGGCGGCGGGGGTGTGCAGACAGACGTCCTAATTACTGAATCGGTGATTCATTCAGCAGGCGCTGTGCGTCCTGCTGCAAGAAATGATTATTGATTGGAGCAGTTTGGACACCAGCTTGCTTCCAGACACTTCTCTCTGTCACATACACACACAGGAAGAGCTTAACTGGGATGAGCAATATTTGTGTTAATCATGTCTTGTTGTAATTGCAGTGCCTGAAGTATGATTAATCTGATGTCTTTGTCTTTCCGTAATGAGATTTGACTGCGCCAGAATGACTTGGAGCTCCTCTTTCTCCTCCACAGACACAAACACTCACATTTCTTCCTAGCCTAGCAGACACTCGCACCTTTTTTTTTCTCTCTCTAATAATTAGATTTGTATAGCGTGGGCTCAGATTGCTCGAAAAACACTGAACAGAGCTGTCAGGCCTCGTTTGGAGCCGTCAGCCTGCCTCGTTACCGCACCGCAATGACCGTTGCATCTAGTTTACAGTATAATTGACTGTGCAAAGGGAGGTTTTTGACGTTGCACGATGCAAACCGCCAGGCTGGTGTTAGACGAGGAGTTTCGGCGTTTGATGTGAACAGGCCGTTTAGTCACTTTTGACATTTCTCTCTGTAGTTTTTCAAAGGAACGCTGGGATTGCAGCCTGGAGACTCAGCCCTGTTCATCAACGGGCTGCACATAAATCTGGACACACAAGACATCTTCAGGTACTAACAGCCTCTGATATGACTTGGCTGTTATTCTGACTTCAGTGCGTTAACCTTCCTAGTTGATAATTAATACATGATATTCAAATTGAGAAAACATTTAAAGTAAAAGACTAACATATAACTGTGGGTAAACTATAAGGAACATAATTATAGTATTTGGTATGAAAGTATTTTTATTTACAGATTATATAAAAACTGTGGAGTGATTTTGATTTCAGACAACCTAAATTTTTTTTTTTTTTTTTTTTGGTGTTTTTTTTCCATCGACTTTGC
>JAGKQL010000317.1:0-18265 GCA_018398635.1 Cyprinodon brontotheroides
GTTCTGGAGCTGCAGGTTCTGATGGTTCTGGGGCTGCAGGTTCTGATGCACGTTAAATAGTTCCTGATGGTTTCTGGGCTTTGAGGTTCATGATGGTTCTATGAGCTGCAGGTTCATGATAGTTCTGGAAGCTGCAGGTTTCGATACTGTTAAATAGTTCTGATGGTTCTGGAGCTGTTAAATGGTTCTGATGGTTCTGGAGCTGTTAAATGGTTCTGATGGTTCTGGAGCTGCAGGTTCTGATGGTTCTGGTTGTTCAGAATCATTAGAACCAGAATAATTCTGTCAGCCTCTGCTGGTCTGATCAGTGTTCTGTTGATGACCCGGTTCATCCTCCCCTCTGGGTCAGACCATCATACCTCCTCCTCCGTGCTCAATACTCTGAATGAGGAACTTCTGGGTTTTCTGGCAGCGGTTGCTTCTCTAAAAGCACCGAGGATACGATTACAGCAGGTCCATGTGATCCGACCCAAACGGCCGCTGCTAATCCACCCAGAGGATTAGAAACAGAACCAGAACCCATCCAGAACCCACGTCCAGGTTAGTCTGGGTTAAAAACCAAACCAGACTTAAAAGCTGCTTTAAACCCGGGTCTAAACATTAATCTGAGCAGGATGTAACCCAGCGGCCGTTTGGGTCGGATTACATGGAGCAGAACTAGAAGCTCCTCCTCCAAACACGACCTTTGAGGTCACCTCTAACCGCCGTGTGCGTCTGGTTCGCAGGGCGCCATCATGGAGGACGGGAAGGCGGTGTGGGCGCCTCATCCGACGGACGGATTCCAGCTGGGATCCATCGTGGACATCGGAGCGGACAGCCTCACCATCGAGCCCCTCAAGCAGAAGGGAAAGGTGAGACCAGGAGCTGGGGTCTGACCTTAAGGCCCCGCCTCCTACAGCAGAGGCAGGGCGCCGCCATTTTTACCAAACAATGGTCGTTTAGCTTTTTAAACCTCTTTCTTTAAATCATTTAAATGTTTAAATTTAAAGCAGTTCAGAGTTTTCTAGACATGTTGAGACATCGTTCTTTCTCTCCTCTTCCTCGGTGCTAATGCTAACGCTAACGCTAAAGCTAAGGTCAGCTCCTGGCAGGAAGGGGAGGGGCTTACATCTTCCAGTTTATTAACCCTTTCAGATGCTTCCTCCTTTTCCTTCATGACCAAATGTTTCCCATGATTCATTGCAGATCGAAGAAGGAAAAGTTATGAATAAAAAATGAAAAATAAAATTTTCTGTCTCCTAAATAAACTTTATATGGAAATATTTCCTCTGCACATTAAGAAAAGCTGCAACTAACGATGAATTTGCTCATCGGTTAATCTGTTGATATTTGATGGATTGATGATCAGATAGTTCCTTAAAATGAATCAATGGATGGGAATTTATTGACAGACGGTGCAACAGTTGCAGGTGTTCAAGGATTAGATTAGATTAGATTAGATTAAACCCAACATTCATAAATATCTTTGAAAGAATTGGCAGGAATTCTTCAGCTGCCGTCAAACAGGAACAGATGGAACCCTGACCCTTCCTGGGTTTTAGTGGATGATGGATAACGGGATGCTGCTCCCGCTCGGCTCCTCCTGCTCGGCTCCTCCTGATGATTTACTTATTCTGCTCCTTCCTGAAGCAGCAGGAAGTCCAGCCTCTGATGGACCTTCAGGTACCTGGAGAGGCTCTCTCTGGCCTCCATAATCTCCTCTGGATGAGGGAGAGTGGATTATTTGACCAGCTAAGCTGTTAAGGATGTAGATGGTCCGTCTCCATGGTAACCTTCCCTGGACAGACCCCTCCTGGGCGGTAAATCACAGAAATGTTTCTGTTTGGAGGAGGCGGGACCCTCGGTGTGTGCTCAGAGCAAACAGTGATGTCACACATTCCTGGGTTTTCTGCTCATGTTTTTTTTTTCATCAAAGGTTTAAAATGTGCTGAAAATTGAGGAAAAATTGAAACTTGCAGGTTTTCCAGTCGGATCTGATGATTTAAGGGGGAAATGTGTTCTCTTCATTTAACCCCTCCCCTTGGGGAGCAGTGGGCTGCCATTGTGCGGCGCCCGGGGAGCAGCGTGCTCAGGGACCCAGAGCGGAGGCTGTGGGGATCGAGCGCTGCTATAACCCCTACGCCGACACCAGAACTCAGCTGTGAGGACGGCATGGATTATCATCTGCAGATCAGGATGAAACGCCGCCGGTTCTAAAACCGGGCTCCATCAGAACCTGCCTGGGTTCTGAAGGAGAGTTCAGCTGTTGGTGGAGAGGGAGCGGTTCTGAAGGACTCGTATCTAAGAACTGCTGCTGCAGAACCAGAGCAAAGATTAGCATGAAGAAGCAGTTCTTTCTTTGTCTAAAGGAGTTCTGAATAAACGGATCCTGCTGTCCCGCTGCTGCAGGGGGGGGGGTCCTGGTTCTGCTTTAGTGGAGGAACTCTGAATAAGTCCTGCTCTGATCTGAGGTTTGGAGACAGTTTTCAAACCTTAGAACCTCATGAGCAGATAACCCAGGAATTAGACGGCACCCGCTGAGCACACACCGAGGCTCCCTCCTCCTCCAAACAGGAAACATTTCTGTGATTTACTGCCCAGGAGGGGTCTGTTCAGGGAAGGTTACCATGGAGACGGACCATCTACATCCTTAACAGCTTAGCTGGTCAAATAATCCACTCTTCCTCATCCAGAGGAGGAGATTATGGAGGCCAGAGAGAGCCTCTCCAGGTACCTGAAGGTCCATCAGAGGCTGGACTTCCTGCTGCTTCAGGGAGGAGCAGAATCAGTAAATCATCAGGAGGACAGATGGACGGACGGACGGACGGGTCTGGCTGATGGATCAACCTTCTCTCCACCTCAATCCTGTTTGATCTGATTTTGGTTCTGAATGATTAAAAAAACAGGAACTAACAAAACTTCTTGTTTATTTTTTTATGCCATCTATTTTATTTCATCTTGTTTGATGAAAGTTTACCTTTTGCTACAAAATCTGTATTCATCATAAAATATTGCTTCCTTTCTGCCGTCGCTTTTCCAAGCAGATGGAAAAAGGGATCCGCTACCTATGCTGTTAGCCAGCAGGGGGCGCTTTATCCGTTCCCTCCAGGTTTAGTTCTGGAAACGCTGCTTTGATCAGGTGCAGGTCAGATCTGATTGGTTGGCTAACAGCTGTTAGCTTAGCTAGCTTATAGTGAGATGCGCTCTATAGTCCAGGAAATACGGTATTTTGATACGGATGGAAGTTTTATCTCAGCATCCGTCCCTGCAGTGAACGGCTGATCTGGAGACGCTGAGGCTGATGGCGTCCATCAGAGCAGCGTTTGGCTCTGGGTTCATCCGCCTCGCCACAGGCAGCTTCTCTCTGAAGGCTGCGGCGTTTAGGAACCGCGTTCACTGACGTCTTTCTCTCCTCCCGCAGACGTTCCTGGCTCCCGTCAACCAGGTGTTTCCTGCTGAGGACGACGTGAACAAACATGTGGAGGATAACTGTAAGCTTCCAGTCGTCCCGTCTCTGCTGATGAATGCTGTTCCACCTTCGATCCCGCAGGTGGCGCTCCACCGCTCTGCATCACGGTGTCCCGTCTCTCCCTCACAGGCTCCTTGATGTACCTGAATGAAGCCACTCTGCTGAACAACGTCCGGGTTCGATACAGCAAGGACAAAATCTATGTGAGTGAATCTTTACAGGAAGACGGGCTGATGATGATCTAATGGATCCACTTTATTTATAAAGCCCTGAAAACACAAAGCCAAGTTTAACAGTCAACGGAAAACCAACTATTTAAAGCAGGAGATGTACGGAGTTAAGTTTGTTCCATTATTTTTGAACGTAATGTTCCTGTTTGAAATTTGAAAAGAAAATGCAGAAATACAACTTTAAAAAGAAATCGAATAAAGCCGCTGTCACACCTTGACTATTCAGACCACCGTATGCCTGACGTACAAAAATCTGGCAAAAACATTAGCATACGTTGTATAAGTTGTATAACGTGCTGAAACACGTTGATTTATGGCGATAACGTCAAGAAATTTTGAGCATGCTGAAAATTTCCTGACGTATGCCGGCGTATGCCTAGCCTGGTGAGACCATCCTGATCTCAGCGAGCTTCAAGGTTTCACTCGTAGATCAGTCTGAGACTGCTAAAGAAAAACACGCTCACCAAACAAACGCCCAATCAGCGCTGGCTTTGAGGCTGGTTGAGGTGTGACGCAACGCGAAGCGCCACAGTTCAGTCTAAGAACATGCTTCAGCCGATGAAACTAGCGTTAGCGCGGCTATCGGGCAAGTTTTATCGGAATTACGAAGTCATGTTCTTCGACTGAAAGAAGAGCAAAACATCTGCTCTGGAGGCTTTTTCTCAGAGGAAAAGATGCTTTTGCTCTTCTCCACTGTGTTTATAGCAAGTTTTTTGATGTATAATTGGCTCCTCTTCGAGTGAGTAAGCTCTGTTAGTGCGTCATATGCTTCGCTAGTTGATCTGATTGGTTTATTTGGTCCCGTCTATCACCAAACATAGGCCAATCAGCTAACCTAGTATTTTAGCGCCTTCCCAAAATTACTTTAGCGGAAGGGGTTTCCAGATGGATATGTGGAGTCAGGTTGCCATATGCCATATCTGGGCCATAAGTTACAGGCAAAGGTCCCTGTCAACGCCTTGCAGATTTTGCCACGCATATGCCCGGGACGTCCCAAAATCTCCGAATCCTCGCTAGCGCATACGCAGAACTTTCTAAACTTCTGTCCAATCGATTAGCCTGACTTATGCATAACGCGCGGCAGCGTAATGCTGGAGAATCTGAAAGAGCTGCTGATGGGGTTAAATAATAATAAAACCTTATTGTCGTAGAAATGAAAACCAAACAAAATAAGTTGCTTTTCTGCAGAAAAGGAGAAAGAGAACAGACAGAGGATGCGACTGTAGTCTACTCTCTTTTCTGCTGCTTTTATTATCGGACTTCAAAGGAATAACAGGAGGGGTCAGAGGTTAACACATGATAGAGCGTTACCGTTACCTGTGCAGTTTTATTGCAGTGACGACCAGTCAGCTGCAAACACGCATGACTGGATAGAGCCTGACTTTTCCTAACAGAACATTCCTAACAGGCCGAATGCCTGTAACTTAACATAAAATGATAACATTTTTCTAAGACCTGCATCCAGAGGAGAAGCTGAACCTGGTGAAATTTCCTCAGACTTGTATTCGTGAGCCTAAAGACGCCCTGCAGCATCTGCAGACGTGTGATTAAAGACCTGCTGACACCAAAATAAAGCCCATAAATACAGTAATCCAGCCGCGCGGTGACGCTGCGTGGGTTAGCATCTCTGAGTGCTTCATCTGGGCCAGCTGGCTAAGCTAAAAGAAGCTAATGACGATATTGATCCAACTGTCTGAGTAAAAAAAAAGGTTATTTGCTGTAAAAACAGAGATTTATGGCTTTGCAGGTCCAAACTTGGTTCCTCTAGCGTTGCAGCTAATACAGTTAATGAAATGTACAGTCATCCCCCCCCCCCCCTTAGATCGTTAAAGTGAATAAAGAGGTAGATAAAAATAAAAATAAACACCATGCTGTAAAGAAATTATCCCAGTAAAATAAACAGCAGGAGGGGCCTAAAACTGATCCCTGAGGAACTCTGTAAGTTTCGGTCTGGATCAGAACCGAGGCGCTGTTCTATGGAGGAATTTTATTCCATTATTGTTACAAGCTTAATAAAAAGCAAAACAAAATCCAGAAAAATATTTCTTAATCAAAACAAAAGCTTGAGAGTAACTTTTGTGTTTTAATTAGATTTTTAATAATAAATTATTCCAGCATTTTTTTATGCTTTTTAACTAAGTATATATTTCAAATTTTATTTCTGTTTTTGGGGTTTGATTATGATTTGCATTTCAAATTGTGTTTCCGTTCTACTTCATGAACCACGCTTGTTAGCTCACACATGCGACCAATAGAAATACATCGTCACTCCTTCCTCCAGAGGAAGGCCCGCCCCCCAGAGGCGAAGAGAAAACACAATTTGAAAAAATACACTTTAATAAAACCTGATATGAAAAAAAAAATTCTAAAAAGACATTTTATAACAAAATTGTGAAAACATAATCTGTTAAAAAGAAAATTAGAAAAATAAATATCTGAACATAAAATATAAAAAAAATACACTTCATAAAACTTGATATGAAGAAAAATTTTATAAAGTATTTTTGTAAAAAAAAAATGTGAAAACATAAAATCTGTTAATATTTTTCTCAGAAAATTACATTTGAAAATTTTAAATCTGAAAAAGATACACTTCATAAAACCTGATACGAAAAAAGAAAATGCATATAAAAGAAAACATTTTTATTTTAAAAAGATGTGAAAACATAAAATCTGTTAATATTTCTCAAAAAAAAAAAAACATTTGAAAAAATAAATCTTAAATTTAAAAAAAAAAAACCAAGTTGATCTCGAAACCTTTTTTATTAAAACTGTGTTTTTCACTTTTGCGTTTTATTTTGATTCTAATGTTAAAAAACTTGTCATTTGCTTCCAACAATATTGAACCAAAATTCTCTCCATATCTTCCAATCCAACGAGGCTTTTTTTTGGGGCTACTCAATAAAAGCCTGGAACTTGATGCTAATCAGACATTTAAATTGAAAAAAGCTTCTGGATGGGAAGAGAAGCGTCTTCAAACTTGTAAAAACAGTCCATTGTTTTGTTTTTTAATGACTACCACCTGGATGAGTGAGAATGTCCGCCATTGTTTCCTTCAGATCATCCTAAAGCTCCTCAGCATCCAGATCAGAACATTGATCTGATCATGCAGGATCATATCCACCTTCAAATCCTCTATTGCTTTGGGGTTTTCACATCCACATAGAAAAATGTTTCTAGATCCCCAATCCTTCAGAAGACCAACACTTTTCTGCATCATAAAAACCTTTCATTCTTATAACCAAATGTTTGATTGTTAGAGTAGCATTGCTGTCCTCTGCTTCCACATGAAGCAGCGTGATGCTGCCATCTAGTGGCTGAAGGTGGAACTGTGCTCATTCTGGAGTCTCCTGTGTTTCTGTTGGTTCCTCCCAGTAAGACGAGCAGCTCCCAGTGAATTACTGGGTTTATATCCGGGAGCAAACGGTTCTAAGAGTTGTCTCTACTTCTCAGACGTACGTCGCCAACATCCTGATCGCAGTCAACCCGTACTACGACATCCCAAAGCTTTACACGGCAGAAACCATCAAGCAGTACCAGGGCCGGTCGCTGGGGACGCTGCCGCCGCACGTCTACGCCATCGGTAAGAAACCGTGGAGTCTGCTTCTGGGGTCGGCAGGTAGGAGAGGTTGAAGCGAAGAGTCGAGCTGCGCCGTGCTGGGACTGGTTCCGGTTCTGGAGATACCGGCAGAACCTGGGAGAGTATGGAGTCACTGTCGTTCCATTCACTGTTTTTTTTTTTGGCAGCCATCTTGGATTTAGTCTTCAGAACGAAAACTATTATTAGTTTAAGTCACTTTTTAGTCATTACAATAGTTTTAGTTGGTTTTATTTTGCAAGAAAAGGTCAAATTTTACAATTTGGAATACGAGCCAGATTCTTTCCCAGACTGCAGCTCTATCCTAGATCTACAATAACTGGGTATAGAATGCTGCCTGCAGATCATCACTGCTGTTGGGCTGAAAACTTTGATTTATAGAATTTAAATAAACTTTTTCATGAATTAATGCTCTACTTTTATAAAAGTGTGTCCACAAAAGTTACGTGAAAATGGTTCAACATATCATATTGGTTAATGTAGCGACAGACGAGCTAAATTAACTTCCATATGACACATTTAAAGGGTTGAAGCCTTAAGGATTTTTACCACTTTCACATTTCATTTGGCCCAGAAACAATTTTTTACTTGCCCAGTATAATGTTTTGATAAACAATCTTCCTGTATCCTATTTATTTATTCATTCATTTTGTATATATATCAATGAAACATGTTTGTTTTTAATGTTTTTTGTAATTCAAGTATTTTTAAGTTTCCAGGTTTCACTGGTGTGTGTATGCATGCGTCAGATAATGAACTCCAGCCTACATTACCGTGTTAACATGCTTTTCAATCCTTCCTGCACATTCTTTTCAAACTAAACTTTGCTTTAAACTGTTGTGTGCTTGGAAAAATATAAATTATAATGTTAAAAATCTAAAAAAAGCTTGACAGGTTAAAAACTTAAGAAAAATCACAAGACAGAAGTCAATGTCACAAATGAATAACTTTTATTTTAGAGTCACGGTATGTTTGTAGAAGATAATACTATTAATATAATGTGACTTTTCTAGAGAATCGTTATAGTTATTTTATTCAGGGTTTCCACAGTCTGACATCATTTTAACTGATCAGGATTAGTTTTCCCTGACAAAATAAATGCAGCAACAAGACCATAATAATAACATAACAGGTCACCAATCTAACATGTTTAGCTCTATAACATTTAAATGCACCACTCCAATGTCTAAGAGAAAAAAATAATGAACATTTTTTAATGTATGACCTGCATCACTGTACAGAAGGCTGCCATATGATAGCCATATTTACACTGTGCGCATGGCGTACGATTATGCTAATTTTCCTAATCCCTGACCGATCATTTTTAATTTTAATTATCTGGGTGGAGGGTAAAATAGCTTTGTTGTTGTTTTTTAGCGTGCAAAGTCCAAAAAAATGTGTCTGATTCGCGCCGGACAAAAATCGCGCCATCTGGCGGAAAATCACGCGGCTTTTTGAAATCGCACGAGAATGTGAACAAAACAACAAAAATGGCGCCGGCAATGCAGGTGGGTCGTTTTCATTGAATGTCGGTGATTTTTTTATTATTTTTTTTATACTTTATGTTTATTGAATGCGTTTCATTTAACAATCACATACAGAACACAGAACGAAAACCACTGTCGACAAGAAGAGTTACTTACATTCTGATAAGTATGAAAAGATACAGGATGAAAACAGCAAACAAATTTACATTTCGATCTTTGGATTTTTGAGCAGCTTTTGAAGTGACAGTACAAGTGACCTGATCAGTTATTGTTTTCTAGAAATCTAGTCCATTTGCTCCGTCTCTTTTTATAAAGATCCGACTGCAGGCTCAGCATAAATGTTAACTTTTCCATTTTGTGGGTTTCCTCCACCAGTTCCAGCCAGTTCTTTATTGTTGGTGGGTCAGCAGTTTCTTGGCTGTAGCACTGAAGATTTTTAGTAAATATTTGTCACTCATATTCAAATTCTCAGGAACACCTCCGAGCAATGAGAACATGGTAGGTTGTCGAAGTTTAAGATCCAAAATTGTCTCAACCTTCTCCAAAACGTCGTTCCAATAAGATTTAATCTTTATGCAGGACCAGAAAATATGACAGTGATTTGCTTCTTCATCCCCGCATCCTCTCCAGCATTTAGAAGCATTCGGGTTTCCATGAAACCGCTGCTTCGGTGTCCTAAAAAAACGCAGCAAATTTATCCAACTGAACTCACGCCAATAGTTTGAGGAGGAGGTTGAAGCAGCAGATTCATTCGCACATATTGTCCCATTGTTCTTGTGATATTTCAGTTTTCAACTCATCCTCCCATCTTTTTCTAATGTAATCTGTTGACACTCCTCTGGATCTCAACAATCCCTGATAAAGTTTGGAGATGGTAATCTTGTCAGGCTTTGAGTAGGCTTGTGAAATCAATTGAATTATCTCGTTAGTTTCTGAGATGGAGTCTTTTAATATGTTTGAAAGAAAATATTGTCTAAGTTGCAAATATCTAAAGAAGTCCCCTTTTCCTAAACCATATTTTTGTTGAAGTGTGTGGAAGCTTGGTCGTGTATTTTTGTCCAGTATCCTGCAATAAGCTGTTATTCCTTTCTGTGACCAGCTTTTAAAACTGGAATCTAATTGGTTAGGGGTGAAATCTGAGTCATAGGCAGCCCATTTAAGAATTGGTATCTGGTTATTCAAGTTTAATTTCTTGATCACTTCAAACCAGGTCAAAAGGGTGAATGACACTAGGGGGTCTAATTTTTTCCGGCATGTGAATGTCGGTGATTTTTAAAGTAATTTTGAGTGATAAATATTTTTTTTTGCGACCGTTGCACTTGCCTGGCAGGCAAATGCAATGAAATTCGTTCTCTCCCGACAATAAAAACTACTTCCCCCGGGCGATGGTTAACATTAAGCCCTGCATATTAAACTCTTCCATATAATGAACTGTGCATAAACACTAGTGAAAAGCTCTCACATAAACTAGTGAAAACATTTACCTCTTATATAACCAACTCAAAAGCTTTCATACGGAGTATTGAAAACTGTTCATATAAGCTGGTGAAAAGAAAACATATTCCGTTCCCCCATAATTTTGGGAAAAAATAAACCAATCCTGTGAATTTTGAAGTTGTCATTATTTTTCTATATAACATTTGAAACATTTATTATTTGATATTTTTAAATCCAAAATGGTTAAATAAACCTGACTGTTGGTTTGACGATCTTAATGGATTATATTTTATGTTTAAATGTTCATCTAACAATTTAGAAATATTCAAAAAGTGTTAACCCCTAGAACCCTACGGAC
This sequence comes from Cyprinodon brontotheroides, assembly GCA_018398635.1. Lineage (NCBI taxonomy): Eukaryota > Metazoa > Chordata > Actinopteri > Cyprinodontiformes > Cyprinodontidae > Cyprinodon > Cyprinodon brontotheroides. Next base: position 10,559 of record JAGKQL010000317.1, read on the forward strand.
CCACCGGTGGGTCCAGCTGCTACGTGACCTCGTAATTTTAACAAACCCCCAGTATTGATGTAAAAAACATATTTGGCACAGTTTGGTGACATTTTTGGATAAATGTGCCAAAATGGCCTCTCCGCCTAAGAAATTTCTCACTAATACCATTCTAAAATAAATATGATTCATCTGATTGAGTCCAAATTTGGTATATTTTTACACAACATTTAGATTTAAAAGTCTGTACTACTTTTTTGTGCTATAAATAATATTTTGGTAGTGTTTTGCAATGTTTATTTCAAAGAAAATTTTGGCGAGGTTCAAAAAATGCAAAATATTTTGTATTTTGTCCCTAATATTTCAGGCAGGGTCAAAGCTACAATGGTGCTGACACCAGAAAACTATTCTATGACATCTTACCTTTACAGACGTACCAAAAGTTTCTTCTTAAATCTAATAGCTGTGACGCTATAAGTGATTTACTTTTGTGTGTTTTTGTCAGGCAGAAATTTATTTATACCCCCTTAGGGTGTAAGAGGTTAAAAACAAAATCCACTGGTTTGTTTTCAGCCTTTTTTCCAGAATGTTCAGCAGCTATTTGGTAATATTTTTGCTGATATTACATCTAACACAGTACCTTTGAATATAAATCAAAACATGCTGAAGTTTCTTCCGCTTTTTAACTGAAATCTGCAAAAAGTTTTTTAGCTGGTTATAAAAGGTGAAGCTTTTCACCCGTTTATATGAACAGTTCTCACTTCTGTATGAGAGCTTTGAGTTGGTTATATAGAGCTAAATGTTTTCACTTGCTTTATGAGAGCTTTTCACTAGTAAGTTTATGCCGCTTTTCAGCATATTATATGGAAGAGTTGAATTTAATATGTGCATATGGAAGTTAATATTGATTTATGTCCCTATGCAGGGGAACCTCATGGTGGACGATTATTTGCTCCCCTGCTGCTGCTGCAAATATCACGTTTGGCTCCTCCGTTTTTCATTATCGTTATAAAAAAGCATTAGCGAAACAATTTGATAGCCCGATTTACGATGAAAACCACCACGAGGAGTCCATTATTTATGAAGAAAAGCATTTTGGAAATATGAAAAATTTCTTGAGCAGAGAAAATTTTTTAGTATAATTTTGCTTTATTTCCCTAAGTTGTACATATTTTTATTTTTCAGTAACTTTATTTCACATTTTATGTCAAATGATTTTCTGATGTAATATTTTTCTTCAATGTTTTCATATAAATTTTTTTTATTTCTATTTCAAATGGAGTTTTTTTTTAGTTATTTTTCAGTTTGTCAACATAGAGCTTTTTTATTGGCCTTAAAGTGAAAAAAAAGAAGAGTTTTATCTGTAAAAAGTGCGATTTGTAAAACTCATCCTGGAAAAGAGAAACTTGAAAAAATTTTAATGTAAAATCTGTTTGGGAAAAAAAAAAGGAAATTTTAAAAAATATTAATATAAAAAAATCAGTAACTTTTTTTTAAATAAGGAAGTTTTTCACCGTTTCAGTCGTTTATTTCCGTTTATAAAACATATTCTTTTTTTTTTTTTTATATTCATTCATTTCATTGAATACAAAAAAAAAACAGCCTATCAAATTTTTGATATACTAAAAAATACACCTCCATCCATACATGCCTACATATCCATCTGTATACATTACATACATATATACACACAGACGTACTACATATGTATTTCAAAATTTTAAAACAAAATGAAATGAAAGGCAGCAGAAAGAAGAAAAAAATCTTTTTTCTCAGCTCTGAAACTAAACAGGGAAAAAAATGGTTATCATCTGCAACAAAAACAAAGTCAGTCGTCAATCTCAACTAAACAACGATAGTATGAGCTCACTTTATACTATTTCATACTTCTTCAAGAATCCAGTCTTTAACATTCTCTTAAACATGTGCAGTGATTTGGCATTTTTAATATCATTTTGTAGTTCGTGCCATTATTCTTTGCTAGAATAATGGCACTAAGTTGACTCCATAATGAGGTTGTGTCCGTGTGTCTCTGCAGCTGATAAGGCGTACAGAGACATGAAGGTCCTGAAGATGAGCCAGTCCATCATCGTCTCAGGAGAGTCTGGAGCTGGAAAGACGGAAAACACCAAGTTTAGCCCTCAGGTGGTTTGATGAGTCGGCAGCCCGCTACCGTAGTCGATCCGGGATCTGCCGCGCGCCGCTTCACTCTTTGTTTTTCTTCGATTTCCATGTTTGATTAATAAAAACGCTTATTAAAACAGTTTCATCATCAGATATATTTTATCACAGCCATCCGGTTCCCAGCATAAGCCTATATGCCGCCGCTGAACAGTTGTGTGTGGCGTTTCTAAAAGAAGCTCCTCCTCGAGTAAGTATGGAAAAGCCTGAACGCAACAAAATAATATGAAGATAAAAAAAAAAAAATACGCCATAGGTCTTGTATAAGTGAAAAAAATATATAAAAGCAATGTGAAAAACATAAAATCTGAGATTGAACTTTTTTTAAAAAACATCAGGAAATTTTAAATCTGAAAAAGAAAAGTCTCATAAGTAAAACTTGGAAAAAAATATATTAAAAAAAGCATTTTTACAAAAATGAAAACATAAAATCTGTTCAAGTTGAAAAAAAAAAAAATTGAAATTTTAAATCTGAAAAAAAAGAAAACCTCACAAACTTGAAAATATATATATGCTATTTTTACAAAAATGTGAAAAACATGGGGTGTAATCAAATCTGGTTCGCTTTTCTCTTGGGTGAAAATAACATTTGAAATTTTAAATCTGAAAAGATAAAACCTATAAAACTTGATGTTAATATTTTTCTCAAACAAAAATATTTGAAAAAAAAAAGTTCATTTAAGTAAAACCTTTTTTCTCAGTTTTGTGTTTTATTTTCTACTTAATGTTAAAAACTTGTCATTCGCCTTCCAACAAGGATTGAACCAAAATTCTTTCATATCTTCCACAATCCAATCCTTTATTTATAAACCAATTTTAAAGTGAACAGCAGATGGATTTAGACTCGAGGACTTAAATAAAAACAATAAAATGTTTAACCAAATAACCCTCCACACACTATTTAAGCTTTGTTTTCCTGTTTCCAGTCTGTGTTTTTCTCGCATTAATGAGGCTTTTGGGGCCACCTTATAAAAGCCTGAACTAAACTATTTCTGACATTTTGAATTGAAAAGCTTCCTGGATGGAAGCAAAACGTCTTCAAACTTGGAAACTAAGTCCAGTAGATTTGTGTTTAATTTTTCCTTTTTGAATATGCGGACATTAGGACACCCGCTCAATTGTAGTTTTAAAAGCATCCAGCAGAGGCCGCCATTCTAAACTTTCAAATGTGTTTAGCACAGTGTTATTTGTGTGAAATTGGTTCACGGGGCTTCGATGTTGTCATCACTAATTAACGTGCTTTTAACAGCAGAAGCAGCACGCTTCCATGCATAGTTTATGGTTGATGTGTATCAAAAGTCCAGAGCGGCGTCCAGAGGGAGCAGGAGCAGCGCTGCTGGATGCAGAGCCTTTTCTCCCGGGCTGCTCCTAGTTACTGAGACCCGAGTTTGATTATTTGTTTTTTTTTCCTGGTTTTGTTCGTATCGTCGCTCTGGATCTAAAGTGTCGTCCGTCACTTTTTTTCAGATATTACTTTAACGACGTCCCACGGACCGGGCAGGACACACTTAGGACAGTGGAAGGTAATATTTCTAACGCCAGAAAATGCAATGAGGTAGAAATGCTGTTCCTAACTGAGCGCCTGCTTTACGCAGCAAACCCCCTGCTGGGAGGGCGCTTGGAAACGCTTAAACCGCTAGGAACAAACAACAGCAGCCGCTTGGGAAGCTTCCAGGAGATCCACTTCAATGAGAAGGCTGTATTCCGCTTCTGTTTTTATTAATTTTTATTTTATTTTTTATATATATATTTTTATTTATTTTTATTTTTTTCCGATCTGTTTTTATTCTCCTCCACGGCGCAGTATTGGGGCCAGGCCAATAATAAAGTCATAACATCATGAGAATAATGTAGCATTTTCAAAGGAATAATCTTTGCAGTTTCTACTCCCTAACAAGTCATTAAAAAGAAAAATAATTGAAGAAAGAGACTGCCTCCCTCATTTTTCAGTTTTTGCGGTGAAGGAGCGACGTCAGACCCTAGAGCTGGTTAATAGTAACGGTTCAAACTTCATTCAGGTCTAATTAAGACTTATTGTACGGAAGCCGAGAGCTTGAGTTTCCCTCAGATACTTTTTCACGGTGGTTTTCTTGAGAAAACAAGTTAATTTTCTCATTATCTAAAGATAACAAAGCTGTTTTCTCGTCATAACGAGATGATTAATGTTAAAACTGATTCCAACCTTCAATCCCACAAGAACGGGAGATTATTTGTAAGTAGAAGTCATGGCAGTCTATGGGCACACACTGTAAATAACACTGCATTTAACCACTAGGTAACGCAGCTAACGTTGGGATGGATTCACTTGGGAATCATAAGCCGTAAGTTGACCCACGCCTCATTACATTACTCAGAGCTGGCAAGATGTATTATCTCGCTAACGCAGCCCAGATAACGTAGAAAGAGATAACGAGATAATTATCTTGAGAAAACAATTATTTGTTAAGCCATGATAACGAGATAGTTATGTCATTATCTTGAGAAGACAAAGGACAAAAAAAAAAGTTGGGTATGACCGCTCTCGGCTTCCGTATTATTGCAACCATCAGACACAGAAAAATGGTTGAACTTTGCTGGTATATGAACATTTGGACTTTAACGTGAGGTCCCAGTATGCCCAGTCCTGCTACTGGTTCTGTGTTCAGTGAAATCTGACTGCTGTCTTCCTCTTCTTTCAGAACGCCGTCGTCGGAGGGTTTGTGTCCCACTACCTCTTAGAGAAATCAAGGATTTGCAGACAAAGCTCTGAGGAGAGGAACTACCACATCTTCTACCGCCTGTGTGCCGGAGCGCCAGAGGAGATCCGCCAGAAGTTCCACCTCAGCTCTCCGGATACGTTCAGGGTACCAACGTTCATGTTCTGCTGATCCGTTTGGATAAACGTCAGAGATCAGAGCTATTAGCCTGGAGTCTGGGCGCCTTTTTTCAGACTCTGAACCAGATCAGTTTCTGCTGAGCGACTCAAAGCTGCAGCAGCAGCTGCTTTCTTCCTGTCGGCTGATTGGTCAATCACACAGGAAGGTCACATAGATCTATGTGCTTAGATTGGAAGCACTTCAGCTATGGAGACAGTTTTGGTCCAATATTGTTAAAAGAAGAACAGAAATTCCAAAACAATTTTGACATTTTTTTTTCAGATTTTATTTTTTTAATTATGTATTTTTTTCAAATTTTATATAAATATCTAGCTATTTTAAATATTTTTTTTTTTTTACAGATTTTATATTTTCAGGGTTTTTTATATTTCTCATGTTGATTTTTACTGATTCTACTCTTTTCAAATAGCATTTCTCAGATCACCCTATCTTGATGTTTTCTCTTAACCAATAAAAATGCCGTTGCTATAGAAACGCATCTATATTCACCCACGCAGAAAATGAAAAAACGCATTTTAAAACCTTTTTTTCTTAAAACATTTTCAAAGTTTCTTTTCTTTCTATTTAGCATCATTATTAATATTATTTTATTTTTTATTTTTTTGCTTTTATCAATAATGGACCTAAATTCCCTCCATATGAATCTAGAGGAGTTCAGAGGACAGAAGGAGGAACTGGAAGCAGTTCCTTCCTGCTTCCGGCTCCTTTCTGCTTCCGGCTCCTTTCTGCTTCCTGCTCCTTTCTGCTTCCTGCTCCTTTCTGCTTCCTGCTCCTTTCTGCTTCCTGCTCCTTTCTGCTTCCGGCTCCTTCCTGCTTCCGGCTCCTTCCTGCTTCCGGCTCCTTCCTGCTTCCGGCTCCTTCCTGCTTCCGGCTCCTTTCTGCTTCCGGCTCCTTTCTGCTTCCGGCTCCTTTCTGCTTCCGGCTCCTTCCTGCTTCCGGCTCCTTCCTGCTTCCGGCTCCTTCTGGCTGCTTCCGGCTCCTTTCTGCTTCCTGCTCCTTTCTGCTTCCTGCTCCTTTCTGCTTCCGGCTCCTTCCTGCTTCCCGCTCCTTCCTGCTTCCCGCTCCTTCCTGCTTCCGGCTCCAAATCAGCTCATCCTGACAGGAAGCTGTCTGTTCCAAACACTAGGGGGCAGCAGAGACTCATTTATCACCAGGATTAGTTCAGTGTTTTTTCCAGGAATGAGAGAAACACGGTTTGGATCTTTAATCTGTTTTAATGAAGGAGTTTTATCAGTTTTAAAAGTCCAGAACATTCTAATAAAACTGAGTGGATCTTTCTCATTATTCTGCTCCCATCGACTCTTTAGGAAAGGCAGCAAAGCTCCTGATCTCTTTACAGGCTGCAGCTCTGCTTTTACCGCCTTTCCTCAGTAGCGTGGTTCCAGATTAGCCGGGTTCTGGTTCTGGCTCCATCAGGGTCCGTCAGCAGATCATTATTCCTCCAAAGATATTTAATGATCGCTGATGTTCATTCAGCTGCAGCCTTTCCACCCATCAGACCCTGAAGGTAGTGAAAGATGTAAAGTAATCCGATTACCAGGAGTATCGGGTCAGCCATGCAGCGGCTCCTATTAAAGCTCGGCCCAGAGGAACGTTTCATCAAACAGCCGCCAGCGAAAAATGCAACGAGTCCTAAATGAAAGGAAAGGAGCAGCAGACCGGAGCGAAGATGGAGAGGAAAACTGGAAAATAAAGGATGCAAACGGCTGCAAAGGATTAAATCTGCAGCAAATACAAAAAGTAGCTTAAAGACAGAAACGATGCTCAGTCAGAAAACCTCTGGAAAGAAGAAGCAGGAGTTTAGAAAAAGAGAAGATCTCCAGAGGGAAACGATCCGGACCAGATATCAGAACCTCTCTAGACCGCTTCCCTGGAAAACTTTATTTACTTAGAACGTGATGGTCTCAGTCATCCAGGTCAGAGTTGGTCCAAAAAAGTTAAAAAAACAATCCACTGGACTTTGAAAAAGCTTCCTGGAATGAAGAGAAACGTCTTCAAACTTGGAAACAATTCAAAATGTCAGAAATAGCGTTTAGTTCCAGGTTTTTTTTAGAGTAGCCCAACAAATCCTAGTTTTTGTTTAGAAAACATGCAAATTGAAATGGAGAAAGAAAAAAGTGAAGAAAGAAAAACCAACCTTAAACAGAGGAGGTTGACTCAGATTCCAGCTTTTAAAAACCTCCAATGCAGCAATAGAGTTGATTCCTTCCCGCTATCGTTGCAACCCCAACCCCTTTACAGGAGAACAGAAGACCTCTCCTGTTCAGCCAGACCAACTATTCCCTTTAACAACCCCCCTTTCAGAGACATACACTGCAAAAAACTGAAATCTAATTAAGTAATTTTTGCTTAAAATAAGGGTTTTTGAGACACTTTGCCAATAGAACAAGATAATTTATATTTAAAACAAGAAAAAACTATTCCAGTGTCTTATTTTAAGTGCATAATATCTAATTATCTTACTTTAGGAGTAAATATACTCATTCCATTGGCAAATTGTCTTATTTACCTACTGAAATTAAGGGTAAATACACTTAATTTTAGATTTTTTTTTTACTGATTTCTAGATTGTTTTTGCAGTGTACACAGCTTTGGGGCATTGCAGGCTAACAAAGAAGCCAAACGACCCCCATTCCAAAGGGGGGGACCCGTTCATCCGTTTCTATTTGCA
>JAGKQL010000318.1:0-18104 GCA_018398635.1 Cyprinodon brontotheroides
TGCAAATAGAAACGGATGAACGGGTCCCCCCCTTTGGAATGGGGGTCGTTTGGCTTCTTTGTTAGCCTGCAATGCCCCAAAGCTGTGTACACTGCAAAAACAATCTAGAAATCAGTAAAAAAAAAATCTAAAATTAAGTGTATTTACCCTTAATTTCAGTAGGTAAATAAGACAATTTGCCAATGGAATGAGTATATTTACTCCTAAAGTAAGATAATTAGATATTATGCACTTAAAATAAGACACTGGAATAGTTTTTTCTTGTTTTAAATATAAATTATCTTGTTCTATTGGCAAAGTGTCTCAAAAACCCTTATTTTAAGCAAAAATTACTTAATTAGATTTCAGTTTTTTGCAGTGTATGTCTCTGAAAGGGGGGTTGTTAAAGGGAATAGTTGGTCTGGCTGAACAGGAGAGGTCTTCTGTTCTCCTGTAAAGGGGTTGGGGTTGCAACGATAGCGGGAAGGAATCAACTCTATTGCTGCATTGGAGGTTTTTAAAAGCTGGAATCTGAGTCAACCTCCTCTGTTTAAGGTTGGTTTTTCTTTCTTCACTTTTTTCTTTCTCCATTTCAATTTGCATGTTTTCTAAACAAAAACTAGGATTTGTTGGGCTACTCTAAAAAAAACCTGGAACTAAACGCTATTTCTGACATTTTGAATTGTTTCCAAGTTTGAAGACGTTTCTCTTCATTCCAGGAAGCTTTTTCAAAGTCCAGTGGATTGTTTTTTTAACTTTTTTGGACCAACTCTGACCTGGATGACTGAGACCATCACGTTCTAAGTAAATAAAGTTTTCCAGGGAAGCGGTCTAGAGAGGTTCTGATATCTGGTCCGGATCGTTTCCCTCTGGAGATCTTCTCTTTTTCTAAACTCCTGCTTCTTCTTTCCAGAGGTTTTCTGACTGAGCATCGTTTCTGTCTTTAAGCTACTTTTTGTATTTGCTGCAGATTTAATCCTTTGCAGCCGTTTGCATCCTTTATTTTCCAGTTTTCCTCTCCGTCTTCGCTCCGGTCTGCTGCTCCTTTCCTTTCATTTAGGACTCGTTGCATTTTTCACTGGCGGCTGTTTGATGAAACGTTCTTCTGGGCCGAGCTTTAATAGGAGCCGCTGCATGGCAGACCCGATACTTCTGGTAATCGGATTACCTTACATCTTTCACTACCTTCAGGGTCTGATGGGTGGAAAGGCTGCAGCTGAATGAACATCAGCGATCATTAAATCTCTTTGGAGGGATAATGATCTGCTGACGGACCCTGATGGAGCCAGAACCAGAACCCGGCTAATCTGGAACGACGCTACTGAGGAAAGGCGGTAAAAGCAGAGCTGCAGCCTGTAAAGAGATCAGGAGCTTTGCTGCCTCTCCTAAAGAGTCGATGGGAGCAGAATAATGAGAAAGATCCACCCAGTTTTATTAGAATGTTCTGGACTTTTAAAACTGATAAAACTCCTGCATTTAAAACAGATTAAAGATCCAAACTGTGTTTCTCTCATTCCTGGAAAAACACCGTGGAATCCAATCCTGGTGATAAATGAGTCTCTGCTGCCCCCCCTAGTGTTTGAACAGACAGCTTCCTGTCAGGATGAGCTGATTTCTCTCTGCTGACCAGAACATGAGATGTTCTGAGCTTGGTGGCTCCATTGTGACCTGAAGGCCAAGGAAGGAACCGAAGGAGCCGGAAGCAGGAAGGAGCTGGAAGTAGTGGCAAAGGAGCTGGGAGCAGGAAGGAGCTGGAAGCAGGAAGGAGCTGGAGCAGGAAGGAGCCGAAGCAGGAAGGAGCCGGAGCAGGAAGGAGCCGGAGCAGGAAGGGAGCCGGGAGCAGTGGTAAGGAGCCGGGAGCAGGAAGGAGCCGAGCAGGAAGGAGCTGGAGCAGGAAGGGAGCTGGGAGCAGGAAGGAGCTGGGAGCAGGAAGGAGCTGGGAGCAGGAAGGAGCCGGAGCAGGAAGGAGCCGGAAGCAGGAAGGAGCCGGAAGGGAAAGCCGAAGGAAGGAAGCAGGAAGGAGCCGGAAGCAGGAAGGAGCTGGAAGCAGGAAGGAACTGGAAGCAGGAAGGAGCCGGAAGCAGGAAGGAACTGGAAGCAGGAAGGAGCCGGAAGCAGAAGGAACTGGAAGCAGGAAGGAGCCGGAAGCAGAAAGGAACTGGAAGCAGGAAGGAACTGGAAGCGGTGGAAGGAACTGGAAGCAGGAAGGAGCCGGAAGCAGGAAGGAACCGGAAGCAGGAAGAAGCTGGAAGCAGGAAGGAACTGGAAGCAGGAAGGAGCCGGAAGCAGAAAGGAACTGGAAGCAGGAAGGAACTGGAAGCAGGAAGGAACTGGAAGCAGGAAGGAGCCGGATGCAGGAAGGAGCCGGAAGCAGGAAGGAGCTGGAAGCAGGAAGGAACTGGAAGCAGGAAGGAGCCGGAAGCAGAAAGGTAGCCGGAAGCAGGAAGAAGCTGGAAGCAGGAAGAAGCCGGAAGCAGAAAGGGGAGCTGGAAGCAGGAAGCGCCAGGCCGGAAGCAGGAAGAAGCTGTTTCCAGTTCCTCCTTCTGTCCTATGAACTCCTCTAGATTCATATGGAGGGAATTTAGGTCCATTATTGATAAAAGCAAAAAATAAAAAAGAAAAATAATAATAATAATAATAATGCTAAATAGAAAGAAATGTGAAACTTTGAAAATGTGTTTTAAGAAAAAAAAGGTTTTAAAATGCGTTTTTTCATTTTCTGCGTGGGTGAATATAGATGCGTTTCTATAGCAACGGCATTTTTATTGGTTAAGAGAAAACATCAAGATAGGGTGATCTGAGAAATGCTATTTGAAAAGAGTAGAATCAGTAAAAATCAACATGAGAAATATAAACAAAACCCTGTAAAAATATGTAAAAATCTGTAAAAAAAAAAAAAAATATTAAAATAGCTAGATATTTATATATAAAATATGAAAAAAAATACATAATTAAAAAAAATAAAATCTGAAAAAAAAAATGTCAAAATTGTTTTGGAATTTCTGTTCTTCTTTTAACAATATTGGACCAAAACTGTCTCCATAGCTGAAGTGCTTCCAATCTAAGCACATAGATCTATGTGACCTTCCTGTGTGATTGACCAATCAGCCGACAGGAAGAAAGCAGCTGCTGCTGCAGCTTTGAGTCGCTCAGCAGAAACTGATCTGGTTCAGAGTCTGAAAAAAGGCGCCCAGACTCCAGGCTAATAGCTCTGATCTCTGACGTTTATCCAAACGGATCAGCAGAACATGAACGTTGGTACCCTGAACGTATCCGGAGAGCTGAGGTGGAACTTCTGGCGGATCTCCTCTGGCGCTCCGGCACACAGGCGGTAGAAGATGTGGTAGTTCCTCTCCTCAGAGCTTTGTCTGCAAATCCTTGATTTCTCTAAGAGGTAGTGGGACACAAACCCTCCGACGACGGCGTTCTGAAAGAAGAGGAAGACAGCAGTCAGATTTCACTGAACACAGAACCAGTAGCAGGACTGGGCATACTGGGACCTCACGTTAAAGTCCAAATGTTCATATACCAGCAAAGTTCAACCATTTTTCTGTGTCTGATGGTTGCAATAATACGGAAGCCGAGAGCGGCCATACTAGACTTTTTTTTTTTTTTTCTCCTTGAGATAATGACATAACTATCTCGCTATCACGGGTTAAACCATTAATTGTTTTCAAGATAAGATAATTGGTTTCAATTATCAAGAAAACAGTTAGTTGATTTCCTGGGAGATAACGTAAATGATTAACGGAGGCAGAGAGGTCTAATTGTTTATAAGTCAGAAGTTATGGAAGTAAATCATCAAACCAACAACGTCTCGTTACCTAAAAGTTTAACACGGGATTATTTAAAAAATGTCACATTGATTTATAAATCCTCTCCCGCTGTTGTGATATTGAAGGATGGAATCAGTTTTAACAGCAATCATCTCGTTATGACGAGAAAACGGCTTTTGTTATCTTAAGATAATGAGAAAATTAACTCGTTTTCTCAAGAAAACCACCGTGAAAAAAGTATCTGAGGGAAACTCAAGCTCTCGGCTTCCGTACAATAAGTCTTAATTAGACCTGAATGAAGTTTGAACCGTTACTATTAACCAGCTCTAGGGTCTGACGTCGCTCCTTCAAAGCAAAAAACTGAAAAAAAAAATGAGGGAGGCAGGTCTTTCTTAATTATTTTTTCTTGTTTTTAATGATTTTAATCGCATATTTTATTCTCCTATATGTTGCAACTTTGAAATGTTACAGGCCATTTCCTCCTAATGTTATGACTTTATAAAAAAAAACTGAAACTCTGGCCTAGAATCAATACTGTTCAGATAAAAAAAAAAACAGAGCTCTAAAAAATAATAAAAAATAAAAAAAAACATTAAAAAAATAAATAAATAAAATAATATATATATATATATATAAAAAAAAAAATAAAAAAAAAAAATAAATAAATAAATAAAACAGAGGGGGAATACCTTCTCATTGAAGTGGATCTCCACAAACTTCCCGAAGCGGCTGCTGTTGTTGTTCCTGACGGTTTTAGCGTTTCCAAATGCTTCCAGCAGGGGGTTTGCTGCGCAAAGCAGACGCTCCAGTTAGGAACAACATTTCTACATCATTGCATTTTATGACGTTAGAAATATTACCTTCCACTATCCTCTCATCGATGTCCTGCCCGGTCCCGTAGGACGCCGTTAAGCATCTGAAAAAGTGACGGATCTAACACATTTAGATCAGAGCCTACATTGGCCGCAACAAAACCAGGAAAAAAAAAAAACAAATAATCCAAACTCAGTCTCTCAGTAAATCCTAAGAGGCAGCGGGAGAAAAAGGCTCTGCATCAGCAGCGCTGCTCCTGCCTCTATAGGACGCCGCTTGCAGGACTTTTTGATGCACATCAACCATAAACTATGCATGGAAACGTGCTGCTTCTGCTGTTAAAAGCACGTTAACTAGTGTGATGACAACATCGAAGCCCCGCGAACCAATCCCCACACAAATAACACTGTGCTGCAACACATTTGAAAGTTTAGAATGGCGGCCTCTGCTGGATGCTTTTAAAACTACACCATTGAGGCCTTGTTAGCTTCTTTGTTATTCCAAAAAGAAAAATTAAAATACAATCTACTGGACTTTAGGTTTCCAAGTTTGAAGACGTTTTTCTTCCATCCAGGAAGCTTTTTCTCAATTCAAAAATGTCAGAAAATAGCGCTAGTTCCAGGATTTTATAAGAGTGGCCCCCAAAAAGCCTCTATTAATGCCGAGAAAACACAGACTGTAAGCAGGAAAACAAGCTTCGCCGCTTAATTATTGAGGCAAGGTTTATTTGGATAAACACATTTTATTGTTTTTATTTAAGTCCTCCGAGTCTAAATCCATCTGCTGTTGTCCCACTTTAAAGTGGTTTATAAATAAAGTTGGATTGGAAGATATGGAGAGAATTTTGGTTCCAATATTGTTGGAAGCGAATGACAAGTTTTTTAACATTAGAATGAAAATAAAAACACAAAACCTGAGAAAAAGGTTTTACTTAAATGAACTTTTATTTTTTTCAAATGTTATTTTTTGAGAGAAAAATATTAACAGATTTTATGTTTTGAATTTTTTATGTTTTTTATATATGTTCTTTTCATATCAAGTTTTATGAAGTTTATCTTTTTCAGATTTAAAATTTTTAAATGTTATTTTCTGAGAAAAAGTAACAGATTTTATGTTTTCACATTTTTTGTAAAATGTTTTTTTAATATATTTTTTCCCAAGTTTTATGAAGTTTCTTTTTCAGATTTAAAAATTTCTAATTTTTTTCTTAGAAAAACATGAACAGATTTTATGTTTTCACATTGCTTTTTATATATTTTTTTTCATATCAAGTTTTATGAAGTGTATTTTTTTTTTTATTTTATCTTCAGATTTTTGTTGCGTTCCAGGCTTTTCCTTCGCCTCGAGCTTCTTTTCCAAACATACGACTGTTCAACGCAAACATGCGGAACCAGTTATTTGTGATAAAATATATCTGATGAAACTGTTTTAATAAACGTTTTTTTTATTAATCAAACACCAAATCAACAAAGGCGTGAAGCGCAGCAGATGGGATCCGGCTCCACAGCGGAGCTGCCGGCTTCATCCAAACCCACCTGAGAACAAACTTGGTGTTTTCCGTCTTTCCAGCTCCAGACTCTCCTGAGACGATGATGGACTGGCTCATCTTCAGGACCTTCATGTCTCTGTACGCCTTATCAGCTGCAGAGACACACGGACACAACCTCATTATGGAGTCAACTTAGTGCCATTATTCTAGCAAAGAATAATGGCACGAACTACAAAATGATATTAAAAATGCCAAATCACTGCACATGTTTAAGAGAATGTTAAAGACTGGATTCTTGAAGAAGTATGAAATAGTATAAAGTGAGCTCATACTATCGTTGTTTAGTTGAGATTGACGACTGACTTTGTTTTTGTTGCAGATGATAACCATTTTTTTTTCCCTGTTTAGTTTCATAGGACAGAGAAAAGATTTTTTTCTTCTTTCTGCTGCCTTTCATTTCATTTTGTTTTAAAATTTTGAAATACATATGTAGTACGTCTGTGTGTATATATGTATGTAATGTATACAGATGGATAATGTAGGCATGTATGGATGGGAGGTGTATTTTTTAGTATATCAAAAATTTGATAGGCTGTTTTTTTTTTGTATTCAATGAAATGAATGAATAATAAAAAAAAAAAAAAGAATATGTTTTATAAACGGAAATAAACGACTGAAACGGTGAAAAACTTCCTTATTTAAAAAAAAAGTTACTAGATTTTTTATATTAATATTTTTAAAATTTCCTTTTTTTTTTCCCAAACAGATTTTACATTAAAATTTTTTCAAGTTTCTCTTTTCCAGGATGAGTTTTACAAATCGCACTTTTTACAGATAAAACTCTTCTTTTTTTTCACTTTAAGGCCAATAAAAAAGCTCTATGTTGACAAACTGAAAAATAACTAAAAAAAAACTCCATTTGAAATAGAAATAAAAAAAATTTATATGAAAACATTGAAGAAAAATATTACATCAGAAAATCATTTGACATAAAATGTGAAATAAAGTTACTGAAAAATAAAAATATGTACAACTTAGGGAAATAAAGCAAAATTATACTAAAAAATTTTCTCTGCTCAAGAAATTTTTCATATTTCCAAAATGTTTTCTTCACAACAATAATGGACTCCGTGTGGTTTTCATCAACGATGACGAAATTATTTCGTTAATGCTTTTTTTTTTTTATAACGATAATGAAAACTGAGGAGCTAAACGTGGATGTTTGCAGCAGCAGCGGAGGAGAAAATAATCCGCCATGAGGTTCCCCCCCCCCTCAGGGACATAAATCAATATTAACTTCCATATGCACATATTAAATTCAACTCTTCCATATAATATGCTGAAAAACGTGCATAAACACTACTAGTGAAAAGCTCTCATAAAGCAGTGAAAACATTTAGCTCCTATATAACCAACTCAAAAGCTCTCATACAGAAACTGTTCATATAAACGGGTGAAAAGCTTCACCTTTTATAACCCGCTACTAAAAAACTTTTAGCAGATTTTAGTTAAAACGGAAAAAACTTCAGCTTCACAGGATTTTTGACTTTCCAAAAAAAAACTGTATGTATTTATTTTTTAAGGTACATTGTTAGATGTAATATCTGCAAAAATATTAGCAAATAGCTGCTGAACATTCTGGAAAAAAGGCTGAAAACAAACCAGTGGATTTTGTTTTTAACACTGTTTGAATATTTCTAAATTGTTAGATAAACATTTAAACTTAAAATATAATCCATTAAGGTCGTCAGACCAACAGTCACGTTTATTTAACCATTTTGGATTTAAAAATATCAAATAATAAATGTTTCAAATGTTATATAGAAAAATAATGACAACTTCAAAATTCACAGGATTGGTTTATTTTTTCCCAAAATTATGGGGGAACGGAATATGTTTTCTTTTCACCAGCTTATATGAACAGTTTTCAATACTCCGTATGAAAGCTTTTGAGTTGGTTATATAAGAGGTAAATGTTTTCACTAGTTTATGTGAGAGCTTTTCACTAGTGTTTATGCACAGTTCATTATATGGAAGAGTTTTAATATGCAGGGCTTAATGTTAACCATCGCCCGGGGGAAGTAGTTTTTATTGTCGGGAGAGAACGAATTTCATTGCATTTGCCTGCCAGGCAAGTGCACACATGTCGCAAAAAAACAAAAATATTTATCACTCAAAATTACTTTAAAAATCACTGACATTCACATGCCGGAAAAAATTAGACCCCCTAGTGTCATTCACCCTTTTGACCTGGTTTGAAGTGATCAAGAAATTAAACTTGAATAACCAGATACCAATTCTTAAATGGGCTGCCTATGACTCAGATTTCACCTCTAACCAATTAGATTCCAGTTTTAAAAGCTGGTCACAGAAAGGAATAACAGCTTATTGCAGGATACTGGACAAAAATACACAACCAAGCTTCCACACACTTCAACAAAAATATGGTTTAGGAAAAGGGGACTTCTTTAGATATTTGCAACTTAGACAATATTTTCAAACATATTAAAAGACTCCATCTCAGAAACTAACGAGATAATTCAATTGATTTCACAAGCCTACTCAAAGCCTGACAAGATTACCATTCCAAACTTTTATCAGGGATTGTTGGTGATCCAGAGTGTCAACAGATACATTAGAAAAAAAGATGGGAGGATGAGTTGAAAACTGAAATATCACAAGAACAATGGGACAATATGTGCTAATGAATTGCTGCTCTCAACCTCCCTCCTCAAACTATTGGCGTGAGTTCAGTTGGATAAATTTGTGGGTGTTTTTTAGGGACACCGAAGCAGCGGTTTCATGGAAACCTGAATGCTTCTAAATGCTGGAGAGGATGCGGGATGAAGAAGCAAATCACTGTCATATTTTCTGGTCCTGCATAAAGATTAAATCTTTTATTGGAACGACGCTTTGGAGAAGGTTGGAGACAATTTTTGATCTTTAAACTTCTATAAACCTACCATGTTCCCTATATTGTTCGGAGGTGTTCGAGGAATTTGAATAGGAGGACAAATATTTAAAATCTTCTTCAGTGTTACAGCCAAGAAACTGCTGACCCACCAACAATAAAGAACTGGCTGGAACTGGTGGAGGAAACCCACAAAATGGAAAAGTTAACATTTATGCTGAGCCTGCAGTCGGATCTTTATAAAAAAAGAGACGGAGCAAAATGGACTAGATTTCTAGAAAACAATAACTGATCAGGTCATTTTGTACTGTCACTTCAAAAAGCTGCTCAAAATCCAAAGATCTAAATGTAGATTTGTTTGCTGTTTTCATCCTGTATCTTTCATACTTATCAGAATGTAAGTAACTCTTCTTGTCGACAGTGGTTTTCGCTCTCTGTGGGTTCTGTATGTGATTGTTAAATGAAACGATCCACCAAAACATAAAGTATAAAAAAAATAATAAAAATCACCGACATTCAATGAACGCACTCACCTGCATTGCCGGCGCCATTTTTGTTGTTTTGTTCACATTCTCGTGCGATTTCAAAAAGCCGCGTGATTTTCCGCCAGATGGCGCGATTTTTGTCCGGCGCGAATCAGACACATTTTTTTGGACTTTGCACGCTAAAAAACAACAACAAAGCTATTTTACCCTCCACCCAGATAATTAAAATTAAAAACGATCGGTCAGGGATTAGGAAAATTAGCATAATCGTACGCCATGTGCACAGTGTAAATATTTCTACCATATGGCAGCCTTCTGTGATGCAGGTCATACATTAAAAAATGTTCATTATTTTTTTCTCTTAGACATCAGAGAGGTGCATTTAAATGTTATAGAGCCAAACATGTTGATTGGTGACCTGCTATGTTATTATTATTGTCTAGTAGCAGCATTTATTTTGTCAGGGAAAACTAATCCTGATCAGTTAAAATGATGTCAGCTGTGGAAACTCTGAATAAAATAACTATGTATAATGATTCTAGAAAAGTCACATTATATTAATAGTATTATCTTGGTTTTTTAGATTTTTAACATTACAGTTTATATTTTTTCAAGCAGGCACCAACAGTTTAAAGCAAAGTTGTTTGAAAAGAATGAGCGGTGCGATTGAAAAAGCATGTTAACATGTAATGGAGGTTGGAGTTCATTATCTCGGGACGATGCAGATACACACCAGGAACCTGGAAACTTAAAAATACTGAATTACAAAAAACATTAAAACAAACATGTTTCATTGATATATATATACAAAAAATGAATATTAGGAACTGGATTTATCAAAACATTATACTGGGCAAGTAAAAAATTGTTTCTGGTCAAATGAAATGTGAAAGTGGTAAAAATCCTTAAGGTCAACCCCTTAAATGTGTCATATGGAAGCTAATTTAGCCTCGCCTGTCTTACATTAACCAATATGATATGTTGAACCATTTTCACAAAGGCAACTTTTGTGGACACACTTAGAAAGTAGAGCATTAATTCATGAAAAGTTTATTTAAATTTATAAATCAAAAGTTTTCGCCCAACAGCAGTGATGATCTGCAGGCAGCATTCTATACCCAGTTATTGGTGATCTAGGATAGAGCTGCAGTCTGGGAAAAAATCTGGCTCAGATTCCAAATTGTAAAATTTGACCTTTTCCGGTAAAATAAAAACCAACTAAAACTATTGTAAAGACTAAAAAGTGACTTAAACTAATAATAGTTTTCGCTCTGAAGACTAAATCCAAGATGGCTGCCAAAAAAAAAAACAGTGAATGGAACAACAGTGACCTGATGGGAAAGTCTCCGCCGGTATTCCGTGAACCGGAACCAGTATGGTCCCAGCCGCCAGTTTTTAGGCCTCGACTCCCTTCGCCTCAACCCTCCCACCCGCCGACCCCAGAAGCAGACCTACAGTTTCTCACCTGACGGCGGGACGCGGCGGCGGCAGCGCCCCAGCGACCGCCCTGGTGCATTGCTCGGCCGCGGTAAAGCTTTAATGCCGCGAGGTACCGGTTGACCGCTTATCAGATGTTGGCTTAATGACGCCTGAGAAGTAGAGATTTAACTCTTAGAACCTCGTTTAATCCGGATATAAAACCTGTGTATTCACTGGGAGCTGCTCATCTTACTGGGAGGAACCAACAGAAACACAGGAGACTCCAGAATGAGCACAGTTCCACCTTCAGCCACTAGATGGCAGCATCACGCTGCTTCATGTGGAAGCAGAGGACAGCAATGCTACTCTAACAATCAAACATTTGGTTATAAGAATGAAAGGTTTTTATGATGCAGAAAAGTGTTGGTCTTCTGAAGGATTGGGGATCTAGAAACATTTTTCTATGTGGATGTGAAAACCCCAAAGCAATAGAGGATTTGAAGGTGGATATGATCCTGCATGATCAGATCAATGTTCTGATCTGGATGCTGAGGAGCTTTAGGATGATCTGAAGGAAACAATGGCGGACATTCTCACTCATCCAGGTGGTAGTCATTAAAAAACAAAACTTTTGGACTGTTTTTACAAGTTTGAAGACGTTTCTCTTCCCATCCAGGAAGCTTTTTTCAATTTAAAATGTCTGGATTAGCATCAAGTTCCAGGCTTTTATTGAGTAGCCCCAAAAAAAAGCCTCGTTGGATTGGAAGATATGGAGAGAATTTTGGTTCCAATATTGTTGGAAGCAAATGACAAGTTTTTTAACATTAGAATCAAAATAAAACGCAAAAGTAAAAAAAACACACGTTTTAATAAAAAGGTTTCGAGATCAAACTTGGTTTTTTTTTAAATTTAAGATTTATTTTTTCAAATGTTTTTTTTTTTTGAGAAATATTAACAGATTTTATGTTTTCACTGCTTTTTAAAATAAAAATGTTTTCTTTATATGCATTTTCTTTTTTCGTATCAGGTTTTATGAAGTGTATCGATTTTTCAGATTTAAAATTTTCAAATGTAATTTTCTGAGAAAAATATTAACAGATTTTTATGTTTTCACATTTTTTTTTTACAAAAATACTTTATAAAATTTTTCTTCATATCAAGTTTTATGAAGTGTATTTTTTTTATATTTTATGTTCAGATATTTATTTTTCTAATTTTCTTTTTAACAGATTATGTTTTCACAATTTTGTTATAAAAATGTCTTTTTAGAATTTTTTTTTTTCATATCAGGTTTTATTAAAGTGTATTTTTTCAAATTGTGTTTTCTCTTCGCCTCTGGGGGGCGGGCCTTCCTCTGGAGGAAGGAGTGACGATGTATTTCTATTGGTCGATGTGAGCATCAAGCGTGGCTCGAAGTGAAGAGAACGTGAAACACAATTTGGAAAAAATGCAAATCATAATCAAACCCCTAAAAAACAGAAAATAAAATTTGAAATATATACTTAGTTAAAAAAGCATAAAAAATGCTGGAATAATTTATTATTAAAAATCGAATTAAAAACACAAAAGTTACTCTCAAGCTTTTGTTTTGATTAAGAAATATTTTCTGGATTTTGTTTTTGCTTTTTTATTGCTTGTAACAATAATGGAATAAAGTTCCCTCCATAGAACAGCGCTGGTCTGGTTCTGATCCAGACCTGAAACTAGACAGAGTTCCTCAGGGATCAGTTTTAGGCCCCTCCTGCTGTTTATTTTACTGGGATAATTTCTTTACAGCATGGTGTTTATTTTTATTTTTATCTACCTCTTAAATTCTTTTTAACGATCTAAGGGGGGGGGGGGATGACTGTACATTTCATTAACTGTATTAGCTGCAACGCTAGAGGAACCAAGTTTGGACCTGCAAAGCCATAAATCTCTGTTTTTACAGCAAATAACCTTTTTTTTTACTCAGACAGTTGGATCAATATCGTCATTAGCTTCTTTTAGCTTAGCCAGCTGGCCCAGATGAAGCACTCAGAGATGCTAACCCACGCAGCGTCACCGCGCGGCTGGATTACTGTATTTATGGGCTTTATTTTGGTGTCAGCAGGTCTTTAATCACACGTCTGCAGATGCTGCAGGGCGTCTTTAGGCTCACGAATACAAGTCTGAGGAAATTTCACCAGGTTCAGCTTCTCCTCTGGATGCAGGTCTTAGAAAAATGTTATCATTTTATGTTAAGTTACAGGCATTCGGCCTGTTAGGAATGTTCTGTTAGGAAAAGTCAGGCTCTATCCAGTCATGCGTGTTTGCAGCTGACTGGTCGTCACTGCAATAAAACTGCACAGGTAACGGTAACGCTCTATCATGTGTTAACCTCTGACCCCTCCTGTTATTCCTTTGAAGTCCGATAATAAAAGCAGCAGAAAAGAGAGTAGACTACAGTCGCATCCTCTGTCTGTTCTCTTTCTCCTTTTCTGCAGAAAAGCAACTTATTTTGTTTGGTTTTCATTTCTACGACAATAAGGTTTTATTATTATTTAACCCCATCAGCAGCTCTTTCAGATTCTCCAGCATTACGCTGCCGCGCATTATGCATAAGTCAGGCTGTCGTTGGACAGAAGTTTAGAAAGTTCTGCGTATGCGCTAGCGGTTTCGGAGATTTTGGGACGTCGGGCATATGCTGGCAAAATCTCAGAAAGTGCTGGATAGAATTCACTGTCACTGTTACTAGCTGACTAACCTGACTCCGCCAGATGGATTTGCTCCGCATATCCATCTGGAAACCTTCCGTTGAAGTAATTTTGGGAAGGGGCGAAAATACTGGTTAGCTGATTGGCCTATGTTGGTGATAGACGGGCCAAATAAACCAATCAGATCAACGAAGCATATGACGTACTAACAGAGCGACGACGAAGAGGAGCCAATTGATAGATCAAACTCTTGCTGAAACCAGTCGGGAGAAGAGCAAAAACATCTTTTCCTCTGAGAAAAGCCTCCAGAGCAGTGTTTTGCTCTTCTTTCAGTGAAGAAATACTCTGTAATTCCGATAAAACTTGCTCGATAGCCACGCTAACGCTAGTTTCATCGGCTGAAGCCGCCATGTTCTTTAGACTGAACTGTCGCGCTTCTCGTTGCGTCACACCTCAACCCGCCTCAAAGCCAACGCTGATTGGACGTTCGTTTGGTGAACGGCTCCAAATTTTCTTCAACGGAGAGTCTCCAGACTGATTAGCGAGTGAAACCTTGAAAGCTCGCGAGATCAGGATGGTCTCACCAGGTTAGGTATTGCCGCCGGGTGATAATGCCAGGAAATTTCAGCATGCTTCAAAATTTCTTGACGCTATCGCCATAAATCAACGTGTTTCAGCACGTTATACAACTTATACAACGTATGCTAATGTTTTTGCCAGATTTTTGTACGTCAGGCATACGGTGGTCTGAATAGTCAAGGTGTGACAGCGGCTTTATTCGATTTCTTTTTAAAGTTGTATTTCTGCATTTTCTTTTCAAATTTCAAACAGGAACATTACGTTCAAAAATAATGGAACAAACTTAACTCCGTACATCTCCTGCTTTAAATAGTTGGTTTTCCGTTGACTGTTAAACTTGGCTTTGTGTTTTCAGGGCTTTATAAATAAAGTGGATCCATTAGATCATCATCAGCCCGTCTTCCTGTAAAGATTCACTCACATAGATTTTGTCCTTGCTGTATCGAACCCGGACGTTGTTCAGCAGAGTGGCTTCATTCAGGTACATCAAGGAGCCTGTGAGGGAGAGACGGGACACCGTGATGCAGAGCGGTGGAGCGCCACCTGCGGGATCGAAGGTGGAACAGCATTCATCAGCAGAGACGGGACGACTGGAAGCTTACAGTTATCCTCCACATGTTTGTTCACGTCGTCCTCAGCAGGAAACACCTGGTTGACGGGAGCCAGGAACGTCTGCGGGAGGAGAGAAAGACGTCAGTGAACGCGGTTCCTAAACGCCGCAGCCTTCAGAGAGAAGCTGCCTGTGGCGAGGCGGATGAACCCAGAGCCAAACGCTGCTCTGATGGACGCCATCAGCCTCAGCGTCTCCAGATCAGCCGTTCACTGCAGGGACGGATGCTGAGATAAAACTTCCATCCGTATCAAAATACCGTATTTCCTGGACTATAGAGCGCATCTCACTATAAGCTAGCTAAGCTAACAGCTGTTAGCCAACCAATCAGATCTGACCTGCACCTGATCAAAGCAGCGTTTCCAGAACTAAACCTGGAGGGAACGGATAAAGCGCCCCCTGCTGGCTAACAGCATAGGTAGCGGATCCCTTTTTCCATCTGCTTGGAAAAGCGACGGCAGAAAGGAAGCAATATTTTATGATGAATACAGATTTTGTAGCAAAAGGTAAACTTTCATCAAACAAGATGAAATAAAATAGATGGCATAAAAAAATAAACAAGAAGTTTTGTTAGTTCCTGTTTTTTTAATCATTCAGAACCAAAATCAGATCAAACAGGATTGAGGTGGAGAGAAGGTTGATCCATCAGCCAGTCACCTCCGTCTGTCCATCTGTCCGTCTGATGATTTACTGATTCTGCTCCTCCCTGAAGCAGCAGGAAGTCCAGCCTCTGATGGACCTTCAGGTACCTGGAGAGGCTCTCTCTGGCCTCCATAATCTCCTCCTCTGGATGAGGAAGAGTGGATTATTTGACCAGCTAAGCTGTTAAGGATGTAGATGGTCCGTCTCCATGGTAACCTTCCCTGAACAGACCCCTCCTGGGCAGTAAATCACAGAAATGTTTCTGTTTGGAGGAGGCGGGACCCTCGGTGTGTGCTCAGCGGGTGCCGTCTAATTCCTGGGTTATCTGCTCATGAGGTTCTAAGGTTTGAAAACTGTCTCCAAACCTCAGATCAGAGCAGGACTGATTCAGAGTTCCTCCACTAAAGCAGAACCAAACGGACCCCCCCCCCTGCAGCAGCGGGACAGCAGGATCCGTTTATTCAGAACTCCTTTAGACAAAGAAAGAACTGCTTCTTCATGCTAATCTTTGCTCTGGTTCTGCAGCAGCAGTTCTTAGATACGAGTCCTTCAGAACCGCTCCCTCTCCACCAACAGCTGAACTCTCCTTCAGAACCCAGGCAGGTTCTGATGGAGCCCGGTTTTAGAACCGGCGGCGTTTCATCCTGATCTGCAGATGATAATCCATGCCGTCCTCACAGCTGAGTTCTGGTGTCGGCGTAGGGGTTATAGCAGCGCTCGATCCCCACAGCCTCCGCTCTGGGTCCCTGAGCACGCTGCTCCCCGGGCGCCGCACAATGGCAGCCCACTGCTCCCCAAGGGGAGGGGTTAAATGAAGAGAACACATTTCCCCCTTAAATCATCAGATCCGACTGGAAAACCTGCAAGTTTCAATTTTTCCTCAATTTTCAGCACATTTTAAACCTTTGATGAAAAAAAAAACATGAGCAGAAAACCCAGGAATGTGTGACATCACTGTTTGCTCTGAGCACACACCGAGGGTCCCGCCTCCTCCAAACAGAAACATTTCTGTGATTTACCGCCCAGGAGGGGTCTGTCCAGGGAAGGTTACCATGGAGACGGACCATCTACATCCTTAACAGCTTAGCTGGTCAAATAATCCACTCTCCCTCATCCAGAGGAGATTATGGAGGCCAGAGAGAGCCTCTCCAGGTACCTGAAGGTCCATCAGAGGCTGGACTTCCTGCTGCTTCAGGAAGGAGCAGAATAAGTAAATCATCAGGAGGAGCCGAGCAGGAGGAGCCGAGCGGGAGCAGCATCCCGTTATCCATCATCCACTAAAACCCAGGAAGGGTCAGGGTTCCATCTGTTCCTGTTTGACGGCAGCTGAAGAATTCCTGCCAATTCTTTCAAAGATATTTATGAATGTTGGGTTTAATCTAATCTAATCTAATCTAATCCTTGAACACCTGCAACTGTTGCACCGTCTGTCAATAAATTCCCATCCATTGATTCATTTTAAGGAACTATCTGATCATCAATCCATCAAATATCAACAGATTAACCGATGAGCAAATTCATCGTTAGTTGCAGCTTTTCTTAATGTGCAGAGGAAATATTTCCATATAAAGTTTATTTAGGAGACAGAAAATTTTATTTTTCATTTTTTATTCATAACTTTTCCTTCTTCGATCTGCAATGAATCATGGGAAACATTTGGTCATGAAGGAAAAGGAGGAAGCATCTGAAAGGGTTAATAAACTGGAAGATGTAAGCCCCTCCCCTTCCTGCCAGGAGCTGACCTTAGCTTTAGCGTTAGCGTTAGCATTAGCACCGAGGAAGAGGAGAGAAAGAACGATGTCTCAACATGTCTAGAAAACTCTGAACTGCTTTAAATTTAAACTTAAACATTTAAATGATTTAAAGAAAGAGGTTTTAAAAGCTTAACGACCATTGTTTGGTAAAAATGGCAGCGCCCTGCCTCTGCTGTAGGAGGCGGGGCCTTAAGGTCAGACCCCAGCTCCTGGTCTCACCTTTCCCTTCTGCTTGAGGGGCTCGATGGTGAGGCTGTCCGCTCCGATGTCCACGATGGATCCCAGCTGGAATCCGTCCGTCGGATGAGGCGCCCACACCGCCTTCCCGTCCTCCATGATGGCGCCCTGCGAACCAGACGCACACGGCGGTTAGAGGTGACCTCAAAGGTCGTGTTTGGAGGAGGAGCTTCTAGTTCTGCTCCATGTAATCCGACCCAAACGGCCGCTGGGTTACATCCTGCTCAGATTAATGTTTAGACCCGGGTTTAAAGCAGCTTTTAAGTCTGGTTTGGTTTTTAACCCAGACTAACCTGGACGTGGGTTCTGGATGGGTTCTGGTTCTGTTTCTAATCCTCTGGGTGGATTAGCAGCGGCCGTTTGGGTCGGATCACATGGACCTGCTGTAATCGTATCCTCGGTGCTTTTAGAGAAGCAACCGCTGCCAGAAAACCCAGAAGTTCCTCATTCAGAGTATTGAGCACGGAGGAGGAGGTATGATGGTCTGACCCAGAGGGGAGGATGAACCGGGTCATCAACAGAACACTGATCAGACCAGCAGAGGCTGACAGAATTATTCTGGTTCTAATGATTCTGAACAACCAGAACCATCAGAACCTGCAGCTCCAGAACCATCAGAACCATTTAACAGCTCCAGAACCATCAGAACCATTTAACAGCTCCAGAACCATCAGAACCATTTAACAGTATCAGAACCTGCAGCTCCAGAACCATCAGAACCTGCAGCTCCAGAAC
>JAGKQL010000319.1:0-17815 GCA_018398635.1 Cyprinodon brontotheroides
TCCTATCATGGCGGATCGTAAGCAACTTTAAGGTGCATACCGCCACCTACTGTTCATGAGTGTGTAGCAACATTGTTTTTTACATCTATTTAATATTCTATTTTTTAATGTTTATATGCTGAAGATAAAAATAAAATAATGCTTCCCTTAATCTATTAAATATCCTTTATATTTCATTTATTTCCCAATAATCCTTTAAGACTCCATTCTTGGCCTGTCCTTTCAACTACTCTTCTCAATTTCTCCCTTTCAGGTTCATATGTTTTACAGTTCATCAATACGTGTTCTACATTGTCTATCTCTCCACATCCTTCACATTTATCGTTATTTTCACTATTAAATATAAATTGACATTTAAATAAGAATGACCTACTCTTAATTCTGGATTTCAGTTATAATTTCTTCCCTTCTGTTTCTCTTATTAATATTTCTATTTAATACTGACTTTTGTAATTTTATATAATCTTCTTCCTTTTTATCTTCATTCCAATCTTTTTTGCCATTTTTCACTTTTCTTTCCTCTTAATAAATGATTTTCCTCCTTCCCTTTCCCTAAAGGAATTGTAATTGTTATTGCCTCCCTAAAGCCCTTTTTGCTAATTTGTCTGCCTTTTCCATTTCCTGTTATTACTCCTTCATGTGCTGCAATTTGACAAAACAAAATATCAATGCCACCCCTGTATAATCTAAATAAACTGAGCTGAATTTCTAATACTAAATCTCTTTTCCTATTATTATCACTCCTCCCCTGGAATACTTTCTAAAAACTGCTTTGGAATCCGTGCATACCTCACCACCTGTCTGTCTGGTCTGAACCTCCTCAACCCATTGGAAACTCAGTATAACTGCCACCATCTGTGAAAACAGATAGTTGATCTGAAATTCTTTTAGAAATGTGTATTTTGAACTCTGGTACATATATTCCTATTCCCACACACTGAGGTCATTTCTTTGAAAGAAAGAACATATTGAATAATGAGGCATAGCTAAAATATACTGACTTATACTATGTTAAAACCCTGAACTACATCTCGCTCTAGAACAGAATAATCATGTTTTATCCTGCAGTAGGAAATTTACGGTTAATCAAAAGGTTGTTTAATGAAATTAATTTTAATAACTTCTGAGTTACTGATATTTTTGTAAGAGCTTGAAAGATAAAAAAAAATGTCTGTGCTGCAGGGCAAGTATTCTGAAGAAAAGCATCTTAACTCATTTTATTCTTTTTGCACCCCCATACATCAAAAATAGAATATTCATTATCCAGAAAAAAATCCAACTAGGATGAGGGTGGCGCAAGCATTATCAGATATTTATTTTTGCACACAAATTACTGCTTGGTGAAGATGCAGGGAAACTATAATTATAAACTCAGTACAAGTCATAAGATACAAGGTGCTCCTGTTTTAAACTGTACATTGTCAGGCTGGTACAGTTATCGGATGAATGATGTTGGGTTTACTTCCAGCCTCCATAGAAGCTGCTTGTTTTGCGAATTCTGAATACTTTCTAAAACTGCTTTGGAATCCGTGCATACCACCACCCTGTCTGGTCTGACCTCCTCAACCCATTGGAAACTCAGTATAACTGCCACAATCTCTGCTGTGAAAACAGATAGTTGATCTGAAATTCTTTTAGAAATGTGTATTTTGAACTCTGGTACATATATTCCTATTCCCACACACTGAGGTAATTTCTTTGAAAGAAAGAACATTTTGAATAATGAGGCATAGCTAAAATATACTGACTTATACTATGTTAATACCCTGAACTACATTTCGCTCTAGAACAGAATAATCATGTTTTATCCTGCAGTAGGAAATTTACGGTTAATCAAAAGGTTGTTTAATGAAATTAATTTTAATAACTTCTGAGTTACTGATTTTTGTAGAAGCTTGAAAGATAAAAAAAAAATGTCTGTGCTGCAGGGCAAGTATTCTGAAGAAAAGCATCTTAACTCATTTTATTCTTTTTGCACCCCCATACATCAAAAATAGAATATTCATTATCCAGAAAAAAATCCAACTAGATGAGGGTGGCGCAAGCATTATCAGATATTTATTTTTGCACACAAATTACTGCTTGGTGAACAAAGCTAGTGATCCTGCCTGCATCACAGCTTTGTTCACTTATAACACAAAGCTGGGTATTGGACTGAAATAAATGTAGTTTTTTTCTATCGTAAAAGCTGGTATATTGTGTCTTTTTTGTTTGTCTTCATGCGAGAATTTAAAACCAACCCGTTAGATTGAATCTTTTAGATTATACCAGTTTTCTAAACCTCTCCATCAGGCTCCATTCCTCCCTATAGAGAAGTTTACTGATGACTCAAATCCCTAAACTTCATAGAAGCACAGATACATCGGATAGGTGAAGAGGATGATTCACAAAGGTGGATTAAACAGACATTTCATCTGGAAAATGAATTGCTTTTCCATGCAGTTGTCAGGGAGAAAATGAGGAGCTCAAAGATTTTAATCAGCTGAATAAAGTTATCTTTATGGCTGATTTTTATTCTAATGCTTAAAATGTAAAAATCTAAAACTCAAACCAATCAACCAGTTTGATTATTTACATCTGACTAGTTAGCTGGTTCTTCCCAGGTTTATGTTAAGAATGAAGAAAAGTTAGATTTCTGAGTTTGTCAGACAGCTGCCTCGTCTGAGTTTAAGCTTTATTCTTTGCTAGCAAGACTCAATCCCCAGAAAAAACTTCTTAGAAGTAAAATGATGTTAAATGTTATACATTTTAGAAAAGCGTGTGCACTTTAAGTGAAAAGCAGGGTTCTTTGTACTGTATGTAATTGTTGTAGCAACTTTGCTCAGTGTATTGTGTCCAACAACTTTCCCTGTGGGGACAATAGATTATAAATCCATCTTTAAGATGCAAACTTTACAGAAATGGCTTCTAGCTGGTCAAGCAAACTGATTAAGGGATAGGGTAATGCAGACGTTTGTCAAATGTGTCAGGATTTGGTTGTGGTTAGTGGACCCACATGCAGAGGCAGGGAGGCAGAGGTGATATTTATTTTTTATTTAATGCAAGGTAAACAAACAACTGAGGCAGGAATCCAAAAATTCCAACAAGGAAAAAAAGTTAAACAAACCAGAAACCAAGGGGACATCAGGGGAAAACAATAATGACGAGGTAAGACACTGAAGACGGTGTAGGTCGAAGTTTGACGAGGAACAGCATAACTAGTGTATTTATGGGAGACTGTACAAAGAGAGGACTAACGAGCAGATTGGGAGCAGGTGTGAACAGATCAGACAGGAAAGGAGCTAGGGAAAAAGGAGAACACAAGAGGGCAGCAGAGGACAACAAAAAAAAAACCCTGAAAACTGAAAAATAGCCAGAGAACACAACAAAATAAGAGTTAAACCACTAAAACTAGAAAACATGGAGCAAAGTAAAACTTAATACTCAAAAGAAAACATAACATGCTTTACACCTGATGTCAGAGCTGGACTATCTCCTAGCTAAGGAAAGGAAACCCAAACAATCCAAGCAATGATTTAACAACAAAGTTCAACAGGCCGAGGCCGGTTCTGACCCCAGTGGACCTCTTCTGTGTTTTTTAAATCCCATGTTGGACCGAGCCTCTACAGGCTTTGGGCCATCAGAAGATGCTGATGAGATCTACAGTGACCAAAGCCGAGCTGCTGACCTTCACAAAGAGAGAGCATGTTCAGTAAGGAGCAACAATAATCCATCATTTCAATATAAAGTTAACATTTCAGGTGGTCTCACTTAGTTTTTCATGTTATGTTCAGACACTGTGGACGTCCAAAAGCAGAAGTCCTGTGAGGAAGCGGGACATCCAGGGTGGTGACTTTGACTTTACATTAAGACTAGTTAAGCCAATCAGACACATCTAAGGATTTTGGTCCACTGAAGGCCTTCCAGGTCCCAACATTAATCACTATATTCACACACACACACACACAGAAGAAGAAAAAAAAATCAAATATCAGTGAATCTACACAAACACATGGCATTAAAAAAGAAAACCAAAGAGAGACCACCCACTGTGACCTTTAGTCTTTAGATCCAAACAGACCAAACCAAGGCGCTGTCATCAGTTTGGTTTGGAAGAATTAGAGCTGTCTCGTTCATTTGGAAAATGGAAAATATATGCATATAAGGTAGAGAAATCCTATAAAATATAAATCATTAAACAATTAATTTAATAGAATGACTCATTAAGCAATGATTAATGTAGAGTCAGGCATCATTTATAATGCAGTGGACACTATATATATATATATATATATATATATATATATATATATATATATATATATATATATATATATATATATATATATATATATATATATATATATATACATACAACTATATACTGCCCTCTTCTGGAATAAAGTAGGCATCATAAATGAAGGGGAACAAATACACATTTGAATTAAGATGAATAAAGACAGACAGTGTTTTTTAGATCATGTTAGCCACTTAAAGACCAACGTGACATACATGACGCTGATAAAGAGCGGCGATGGATATATGTGTCTTTCATGTTTGTCATAACTCAAACATGTCCCCCCTGAGGCCAGCTGGAAAGAGACAACTGAACCCATTTAAGAGATAATATGTATAAAGAGACAATTATGGCTATTTCTACTTCTTTTGACTCCTGAATATTGAAGTAAACACTGCAAATTAAACATAAGGCTCTATTTAACTAAATCTATCTATCTATCTATCTATCTATCTATCTATGCATCTATCTATCTATCTATCTGTTATCTATCTATCTATCTATCTATCTATCTATCTATCTATCTCTATCTATCTATCTATCTATCTATCTATCTATCTATCTATCTTACTAAGGTGTATGATTATTCCAAATAATATTATTACATTTAATTTATGTAATAATATTATTTTAATTTAATTTGAATGAATTAATAAAAATATGTTGTTTTGGATATTGATCAAATTACAAACTGTGGTTGTCCTTTCATGCTTTATCCAGCCATGAAAATCCAGACTGTATTAGATGCATTATGGTATAAAAACCAGAATAGTTCAGATTTTTATTGGTGATATTATCTTTAAGGATTCTTGATTCACCTTGCATAGTACCCTCCATAAATGTCTCAGTCTCGTTGATTCTCCAGCTACTTCCTTATTAACTCATCTTTGTAATATTTCAGTAACTGAGGCCCCTTGTTTGAAGCCTTCTTTGTTTTTCTTGTTGTAGGTTCAAATACAAGCAGTCTTCATCAGGCACCTCTAGTCCTCATCTCTCAATTTGGGTCCTCAAATGGCTGCAAGGAAGTGTTAGGCCTGGAAAGTGGGCCCTGGCCTGCACTCTTTGGAGGCTGCTGAGTGGGTGGATGCTGCAGAAGAGGACTCCTCTACTACCTGCTCTCTGTCTGGCCAGGCTGCTGACATGGAGTTGCAGTAACAATCAGATTCATGGTCACGGCTGTCTTCAGTTTCTTTACAATACATTCATTCCTTGTTTATTTTAGTCATTTGCTGTCAGTTGCACCATTTCATATTTCTGCTGTATGGCAACTCGTTCACATTGTTCCTTCAGCCACCATCAAACATCTAAAGTTCTTCTGTCCTGCTTGTCAGAGCCTTACATCCTTAATAATAGTTCTCAAAAGTTGCTTTTGTCTTCCCTGTCAGTGGTGAGCCTCCAATCCTACATGTCCCTCCCCTCTTTCTATAGGTTTTAGCATTCATTAATCCTCCTTCTGGTTGAATTTTGGTTCCCCTTTCATGAAACAATATGATGTCTTCAGGTTATAGAAAGGTTCTACATTTCTTTGAATGTCTGTATGCGAAATACTGTACGACAATATTTCTTTATATTTTAGGACACTTTTAAAAACAGACAAACAAAAAAAACAATTTATATTTTCTAAAGGAGATTTTCAATTTCATTTAGTATTTTTATTTTTTAATATTGGTTCAGTGTAGATATTAGTTTTTAATTTATTTTAATTGATTAATGTATAGGAAATCCTGCCTAAAAAAAGAGTTTAAAAGATCCTTTTTGTACTTTGCAGCATTAAGGGCCTGTGCTCCCATCACAATCTGGGGTCCTTCTGCATGGATGAATGAATGAATGAATGAATGAATGAATGAATGAATGAATGAATGAATGAATGGAACTTAACTGATCTCACAGTGGATAAATTCACCTATGACATTGGCTCTTTTACACAAACAGAAGGCACACAAAGGAGTAAAAGGTGCATGGAGTATTGACAGTGCATCCAGATATATACAGTGGATGGTAAAAAGTAAAGCAGGAGTTTGCATATTCTCTCCATGACTGCATGGACTCTGGGCAATTTGTTTTTTTTCCCACAACCCAGAAGGAAATATTGTTATGGTGTCTCTAAATTGCCCTTCCAGGGTTCGCCTTATGACCATTCCAGATAAGCATAGCTCATACATTTACTTAGTTTTTGTTAGAAATATGTCTCTGCTTTTTTGTTTTACTGGGGCCAGAAATGTTCGTTATCCTTTCATTAAAGTCGTTCCAGCACATCTATTTATTTTTTTATTTTTACCTATGCCACCTGACAGAACCAGTTTAACTACAGTAAGTCAGAGCTTTAGATCACCTTCTCAGCTCTGCCCACAAATGTTCTGTGGATCTGAGATCAGGGCTCCAAACACATTGACCGTCCTCCATTGACCCTCAGCTTTGCAGCTGCTTTGGTTCCGGACTTTATTAGCAATATCTGTGTGTAATGAATCTTACTCGCTGCTTCAGTATTTCCTCATAAATTAATTTCTTCTGTATCTCATTGAGCTACCTCTCCCTGAATAATGACACCATGTGTTGATGCATGGGACATAGAACTGAGCTGGACATTCTTATCATTGCTGGTAATTGTTTTGAAAAAGCAACATGTGACCTGAAGCCATCTGGAAATTATACCCAAACATGAACAGCTATATAGAAAGCTAGAATGATACTGTATACATGTGATGTATATTATGCTAATTTTTTATTATTTCTGTTAATTATGATGATTTTTGACCTAAAGCTGATGAGAACATAATATTTAAGACTAGAATGATACATCAGACCAATAATCTTGTTATTTTCAAGACGGTGCTTAATAATCTAAAAACATATCCTTTATCAGAAAGCTTGGTCTATTATATTTTTTATGACTGTATATTTAAATGTGTTTAATGAAAAGGCACCCCAGCAACAGATCTTTTGAGACTTTCCTTCTGTCTGACCTTTTTTAGATTATTAGAGAACACTGACAAGGATGTAAGGTTAGAGAAAAAGCAGGAGAATGGGGCTATAGTCTGTTCCAGTAGGTCCCATGACCCTGAATTGCGCTATGGTCCTTAATTTACACAACCGCACCCGTGGATGAAGACTTCACCTTCTCCTTTGCACAGTTCCCACACTCACAGCAATCAATCATTTCACAGTGATCAGTAAATATCAGAATGTGGATTCTGCATTTCGTATGTATGATTCCTCAGCACTCAGAGTTCTGCTCAAAATGGCACGGTGAGCTGCATGCACTCTGAAAACCTCTCCATCTGCGTCGTCTCCTAAGCTGAGGAATACTGATGATGCTCCCTGTGTGAGAATGGAGGTGCAGACTAAAGAGACAGGCTGCAGGTTATGAGGAAACATGGTTTACATTTAATTTGCGTGGTCTCGACGGATGATTTCCAATGTTTGTTTATTTTTCGTTGATGTGGACCATCAGTCATCTCAATCATCTTGCATTACCTCAGTCACCGTAATCACCGTGAAAATGAAACAGATATACAAATATTAGAATATAAACATTAACTTACAACACACAAACAACAAAATAAAACCTTGCTGCTTTCACCGGGGAACGCTAAGTGCTGATAGTGCCAAGCACATCTCTGACAGTTTGTTGAAGTCATTCATTGATACAATGATTTGCCAGCTTTTATAGGGCCTGCCCTCATTTAGCTACGGCAGCTCGTGAGGTACAAAACAAAAAAACAACAAAACTTTACAAAGTGCAAATACAATTAAACAAAAAACAAACCACCAGTGCTAATGAAAACAGACAAATATTAAACAATCTGCAACATCCTTTAAATAATTTGCAATAAATAGTCTACAAAAGTGAATAATTTAGGCAGACATAAATATATATACATCTCTTTTAATTAGCTTCTTTGTTTTTTTGCCTTTGTAATATTTACCTTATTTATGTATTGTGCCTTATAATCTTCAGCTTTATTTATTACTTATTTCTTTAAATTTACAAACATTCCTCTCATTTGTAATATTACAAATGAGAAAGGGATGGGAAGCAAAACGTCTTCAAAATTGGAAGACAATGTCCAGTGGGTTGTTTTGAACTTTTGTTGAAATGACAGTGACCTGGACAGTGTTGTTTTTGTCAACAATGAAGATGATGAAATCATTTCGTTGACGCTCCTTTTTTTCATTACAATAATGAAAAACCGACGAGCTAAACATGGATCTTTGATGAGTAAAACATGACTAGTCATAGGTTTCAGTTTTAGTCAACGAGACAATACTAAATAAAAAAGTAGCAGGTCGTCGGTGAGATGTTTATACTGCATCATGGTGCTGTAATCAGCTAAGCAATATCAGCCGTGCTGCTGTGTCTTCATTAATCCTGCCGCCCAACTGCCGTGCAGCGCTACACATTCTGCAGGAGCACAGATGGATCCTGGCAGCAGTGACAGGGTCTGAGAAAATAATGGTCTGGCAGTCCAGAGTCTGTGCTTCACACTCCACTGTAATGGTTCGCTCTCAGCACTATGGCTCTTCCATAGCTGCCTAATAAATTATGTGGCTGATCATCCTCAGCCAAGCGTAAAAAATCCCTTTACTATCAATACTTTATTTCTTCAACTCAGAAGTGTCATGATCTTGCCGCTGATGGTTCAGTTTTTTCCTTTGCTCGTCGCTCCCCTGTCTAATTGGTTCTGCGGCTGATTAACGCCGATCATTTCCACCTGGTTCCTCTGCTATTTATGCTGTGTGCTTGCCTTCCATCAGTGCCAGGTTATTTGAGCGTTTTGGTGAGACTTAACTCTAGCTTTGTGAAGTCTGTTCTGTATTTCCTGGTTGTGACCTGTTTCTGCCCTGTGGATCCCGAGGTTTGCCTTGCCCCTGTCTGCTCTGTTTGTCTGATCTGTTTTGGACTGATTCCTGGATTCTACCGGCTTCTAAACCTGGACCTGTCTTCTGACTCCGGCTTAGGATTTCCCCTTATGGACACTGTTACTGCTCAGCGCCAGCCGGCGCCTGATCCGCTCGCTCTCTAGGAACTCTGGGGGCAGCGCCCATCGCAAGCTGGGGACTAACCTCCCGTTTGGATTCAGCTCTTTTCTCCGTGAACGGACTGAACCTTGAATCAGAGATTCACCCCGCAGCTGAGGAACAGCCCTGCGCTCCTCTTTGTTTTTAATAAACATTTTTAACTTTCCACTGCCTGTCTCGCCTCGAAGTCTGGGTCCAACATTCTGAGATCATTACAACAAGAGGTGATACTAAACATGCTTTAAGGAATCCCTAAATTATATCCAAATAAAATATTTGATTGCATAGTGTTTAGTTTGGGATAAAGAGCCAGAAGAGAAGGTACATAGATCTATGAATATTTCTCTGTCATTGTTCTCGTTTCTATTTATATATGATGTGAATGTTTCCATGTATTGTCATGAAAACATTTTCATGTTTTCTTTGAATATTCAAACATTTTATTAAACATATACATTTAATTTAGGTCTGGATTGCCATGGCAGTACAAGGTAATTATATATTTTCCCTTTGTATTTTTTTTTTCTATCAAAACCCTGTGAATTTAAATCTACTTTGACCTCTGAGTAGCTGTAACTAAGGGGCACATTGTCAGAAATAAAGCCAAAATTGCCAAAGTAGAAAGGAGAATGTTTTTGTTCTTTGCATTTTTAGAGCAATGAAGATTTTATTGATCTGTGTGTAATGCATAATTCATAATAGATCAGGAAGTGTTTGCTTTGGGATGGAAACTGTTGGGATCCAGAGGCTTGCCCACCAGAGGGCGCCGTGGATCCCTAGATGGTATTGTTTGTTCATCTGTTGGGATCTGGGGTGCTGTCTACCTTCCTCCACCAGAGGGCGTACTGGATCTCCTGAACCTGGAGCTGCCTTCACCAGCTGACTCTCATCTGCTCATCAGGGGACCAGTACTTAAGTGGGCTGTGGACAACATCCCAACGCCAGAGTGTTTGTTAATCACGGAAGAAACCTGACTGAACCCTGGGACTCTGGAGGAGTCTCCATAGCCGAACTCTGCCTGCCGCATCTCAGGAGCTCTGGAGGAGCTCATCGTCTGAAGCCTGCCAACCTGCTCTTGACTGAACCCTGGAAACTCTGGAGGAGTCTCCATAGCCGAACTCTGCCTGCCGCATCTCAGGAGCTCTGGAGGAGCTCATCAGAAACCTGCCTTCCTGCTCTTGGTAGCCAACCAGGAGATCTAGTCTGAATCTGCCTGCCTGTTCTCTAGGTGAGAACTTAGAGCAACTCAAGGACTGAGTCTCAGCTAGTCAGAAGCCTAGCCCTGCTGCTGCCTAGCCCTCTGCTAATCCCTCTGCCTCTGGACTCCTCTGGCTTCCTCTCTCAGCCTGAACCACATCAGAGATCCCTGTGAATCCAGCCCCGGACCTGTACCAGTATCAGTACTATCACCTGGATTGTGTTTCCTTAAAAATAAACTGTTGAACTTTTAACCCTGTCTCCGTGGTGTTCTGCGCTTGGGTTTAGCTCCATTAACCCAACATGACAGAAACCTTGTATGTCTAAAACCATTCCTTTTATGGTACATTTTGTTAGCTTGTCTGTTTGCTATATTAACCAACAGGATGTGTTGAACTAGATCTACTATTTTCACAACTTTTGTGAGACACTTTTTTTATAGAGTAGGCAATTAATTCATAAAACATTATTTAAATTCTATTAATCAATATTTTCTGCCAACAGCAATGATGAACTGCATGGCAGCATTCTATACCCAGCTATTGTAGTATCTAGGCTAGAGCTGTCAGTCTGGTAAATAATCTGGTTGTTATTCCAAATTGTAAACGATTACTTTTTACATATTTATATAAAATGTATATAATTTTCAAATATCGTAATGACTAATATGCGACTAAAGCTAATAATAATTTTTGTTCTAAATATTAAGACTAAGACTAATTCTAAGATGGTTGTCAAAAACAACACTGGGCCTGGATGACTGAGAACATTCACCAGCTATTTGCAAATATTTTTGCAGATTTTACATCTAACAACGTACCTTACAATATCAATGCCTACAGTGTTTCCTTGAAAGTCATAAATCATGTGACGTAGGGATGGAACTTTATAGGTCTGCTGTATGGGACCACTTTGCATTTAGAGTGACCTACGATGACGGCAGAAAGAAATTTGTGGATAAAAGTGCATTGTGCAACACGTGTTATACTATACAAGACATAATAGATTTTCCTAACAATCAACATATACTGAACCGAAAACCGTGACCACAAAACCGTCAACCAAACCTAATGTGACGCTATAATGCCTACCGTTTGAACCGAAATTAGCAAATAGCTGATAGGTAAAAAGCTTTTCAGTAGTGTATATAAAAGGTAAAGCTTTTCTCCAGTTTATGAACAGCCCATTAATTCATTAAAAATGTATTTGAATTCTACCACATGTTGACCAAGTTCATCACTTCGGTAACATAGTCACAGGCCCGTCGCTAGAAGGCAAGCAAACCAAGCAATTGCTTGGGGCCCCGAGCTGGCCAGGGGCCCCAAGACAACGACTGGTTAAGAATAAAATGCAATGACAAACTGTGAGCGGCGCTTTAATAGTCAAAGCAGTAAAGTGCAACGACACTGGATAAAATAGCTCTACTTGTCTTGTACAAATGGTGTAATGTCTCAGCAGGAAGGCTAGCTTAGCAAAAATGTTTATTATGTTAACTACCTGCCTGACGGCCAATGCTGCTTGTAACAAACTAGCTTGTAACAAGTTAGCGCAACTTTTTTCCGAACGGACGGAATATGGTTACATACTGTAATATGTTTGGCACTTGAGATCAATTCATCTCTCCACACCTTTCCAGACCATGTAGCTACTTCCCCATTTGACATGCTTAATTACATATACAGTGAGAAGCTACTGGATTTGTACAGTAATTTAAGCATTGCTTTGCATCTACTCCTGACTCTCCCTGTGTCAGTGGCCTCTGGTGAGAGGAGCTTTTCAGCTTTGAAGCTGATAAAAAATTACATGAGGTCCACTATGGACCAAGAAAGGCTCCCAGGACTGGCACTTATGTCAATTGAGCGTGATGTTCGCCGGTCTTTGGACATGGAGGACATTGTGGTTGCCTTTGCTGAAGCCAAGGCTCGCAAACAGCAGTTTTAGATCATTTTCACATGATGGCCTGAAAGGTTAATCTCTTGTGTGTGTGTGTGTGTGTACTTGTATTTATGTTGGATTTCTAAATTACTATTACAACCTGCACTTTTTATAGTTTGAACAATGCATCCCTTTTCTGCATAAGATGGCAGTGTTTTATTTTCTCACTTTGTGAGAACTGAAAAATGTTCATGTGAGTGTGTGTGAGGGCGGGTGTGTGTGTGTCTGTGGGCAGGTGAATAGAACCTATGACGTCACAAAACCAGTAAGCTAGGGGAATTCAAATCATATAGGAGTCATTTCACCTGAGCTAAGGCAACTGAGCGGTTCACAGTTCACAGTTTTGACCTTTTGAAAATCTTTTTGTCGGATTACCTTTAGTCTGATCTTTTAACCAGTGGATTAAGTTTATACATTGTGTGAAACTACCTTCCTGTATATAAGCAATGGATCACATAACTCAACAAAAATTATTAATTACACTAGCAAATAGGGACAGGATAATTGATAA
This sequence comes from Cyprinodon brontotheroides, assembly GCA_018398635.1. Classification (NCBI taxonomy): domain Eukaryota; kingdom Metazoa; phylum Chordata; class Actinopteri; order Cyprinodontiformes; family Cyprinodontidae; genus Cyprinodon; species Cyprinodon brontotheroides. The sequence goes on from JAGKQL010000319.1 coordinate 12,939, forward strand.
GCTGTCTGCACGACTGCATAAACGTGACAAGGACTTTGACGATTTGAAGGAAAAATTTGATGAAAGTTTGAAAGAAGTCAGAACTTTAAGAGAACGTAAAAGAGTGTTAGCGAAAATCAAAAAATCAAATGAGTGTTCTGAAGGCTGCATGCCTTAGCTGGGGATTTGGGCCGATTCGGCCACTAGGGGGCGCACGCTCGCTCTATCGAGCTGGGTGCCACTACTAGCCAAAAGAAGAAGAGACTGACGACGGTGATTTGAGTGTATTACAAGTTACAGGTTGTGTTTATAACGTTGTATCCGTCCCTCTGAAGCTTGTGGTTCAGTGTGCGTCCAGAGAAACGTAAGTTATATTGTTTTTTGCTGGACGAAATTATTGCTGTTTTATGTTTAATCTGTTAGGCCGGCTGGTTGAGTTATATCTGGTGCTACAGTTCATATTGCTAGCAGTGCTAATTGCTAGTTCAGATGGTTTAAATGGGAATTTATGTTATATTTATGCTACTGAACATTTTCTTTGTTGTTAGTGTCGGACATATATAATTATTATTTCATTTGTGTGCTATTGTTAGGTATATTAATAATTGTTATTATTTGTTGTTGATTGTTTAAACAATCAAATTATTATTATTTTCCAGAACCACACTGGATTAAAGTGCCATAAAAGGACTGACTGTCTCCTTCGTCTTTTATAAGTCTTGGGGGAACTTAGTGCGTTCTGACAGACGCACACTTCGTGATTACAAATCAGAGAAGCCAGTCTAATAACTTTGAGCCTCCGCTACAATGAGTCTCAGATAAAAAAACTAAATGATGAGCTTGATACAACTTACACAAAGAACAAAAGCCTGGAGAACGAAGTTAAAACGCTGAGTGAGAATTTGTTAAATTGTCAAAAATCCCTTAAAGACTTTCAAACACAGCTTTCCAATAACCAGCAACAGATGACTGGACTATTGGAACAGTTAGAGACTAATAAAAGAAAGTCAAATGAAAAAATCAGTGATTACAAGGAAAAACTGGCAGCAGCTCATAAAGAACTGAACATTTTTCAAAAAGCAGCGGCACATAAATATGAGAGCCTAGATACAGAATTAAAATGTCGCACAGTAGAGTGTCATAAATATGAGACAATAATCACGACACAGGAACAAGAAATTTGCAAACTGAACCTGGATATTGAAACACTTGAAAAGAACGTATCTGGTTTGAGTAAAAATTTAGAAGAGGAAAATGCTAAATATAAGAATTTAGAAGAAGTTTGTAATAAGTACAAAGAGGATCTAAAAAGAGCATATGTAAATCCTCAAGTTAACAATATTCGCACTCTCAGAAACCAGTTGGATCGTTTAAAAAAAGCATTAGCAGAAAAAGAGGCAGTAATTCAGCAAAACGAGACGGTAATTCAGGAACTTCAGGGAAAAGTGACCCAACAGGAAAAAGATGAAAGCATAAAACTCTACCTGAAAAACAATGATGCCAAAAAGCTTAAGGAAGAGTTGATTAGTACAAAAGCACAGGTCGTTGAGTTTTACGACCAGAAAGAATATTTAAAAAAAGCATTAGCAGAAAAGGAGGCAGTAATTCAGGAACTTCTGGGAAAAGAGACCAATCCGAGACTCTACCTGAAAAAGGCTGATGCCAAAAAGCTTATAGAAGAGCCAATTAGTTTAAAAGCAGAGAACCTTGAATTACTTAAGACGCTCAACGACAAAGAATATCTCATTAAAAAGTTGAAAGATGAGATTAGAAAATTGAAATTAGCAAAGAAATGTAAATTGCCTGAAATTACTCCTCCTGTGTCTAAAATAAAATCCCAGATACCAGCTCACTTGGTCAAGCCCTAATAAGGTCAACCTGTAATCTGAATGGCGTTTTGTTCTACCAATTCTGCTTTTATCTGTTTTTTTATTTATAGAATATATAAAACATATATATTATTTTTATTTTTAAAGTTCTGTTTAATCTCTGCATGTTCATTTTTCCCCCTCGTATATCATTTTCCAAAAATGTTTTTTATTTTTTTAATCTTATCTATCTATATATCTATGTATATATATAGATAGATGTATAGATAGATAGATATAGATATGTATAGATATTTATCTATATCTATTCTTTATATTCTTATGTGTGGGTTCTCTCCGGGTGCTCCGGCTTGTTCCCAAAGTCCAAAAAAGAAGTTAGGTTAATTAGCTTCTCTAAATATATATATATATATATATATTGTTTAAATTTGTAGAAAAAAGCAGATCCCAGACATGACAAAACTAGTCATTTCCTCTGAATTGGGTGATTCCATAAATGACCGTTACTGACTGCTAAATGTTTTAGTCTTTTAGTGTTTCTTAAAGCCAGACCGTTGCCAGTTGAAATGACTTTAGCTTTGTGTCATGTCTGTGATCGGATTTGTTTCTACAAAATGAAACAACTGAATGAACATCCACGTAGCAATGCTAACACTGAAATAACACATAATAATAACACACCCTGAATAAATGCAACGTTTGGGTTGGAAAATGGATTGAATCTAAAAAAGTATTATTCATATTTGTGAATGTTTTGCCATGCTTTTTTAAACATACTACAGTTTATTTGTTATTTTAGGTTTAATTATGTGGATGGATCATTTCCAAAGCTAATCTAGTTGCAAACTAACAGAATAAGTTTATTCACTTTAAAATATACTCTGAGAGTTTCTCACAAGTATCTAGAAGTATCTACTTAAGTGTTTATTTTGTTCATGTCATCATATTTTTGTCTGGTTTATTCTTGCTTTGTGTATTTTTTTTTACCATATTTATTTCTTCCATGCTATTTAATTCTGCCTGTCAGATTAACATTTCTGTATGTATTTCTGCCTAATTATGCAAATGAGGAGGGGCTGAAACAATTAATCGGAATAAACGGATTAATTGTGATTAATCGATTATTGAAATAACCGTCAAATGATTAATGGTTAACTGGAGTGTTAAGATTCTAAAACATGGCTTTAACTTAGAGTAGTAATTCGACCAAAATTGTACAAAAAAAAAATGCAGGAATGCAGGAAACTCATCAAATCTTTACAGATTTCTTTTTACAAACATTGCTGCCAAAGGCAGCGAAAGCTGATTATTTATATTCAGTGCTGCTTCTATGAAACTTTAGCACACTGGTCAAAGGTTAAAGTTTGAGTTTGCATGTAAACACAAATGTGTGCCTTATTCCACTGACTAATAAAGGAAAATCTTGCTCAATAAGGACCTTATAACATGTATGAGGTAAATAAACATAAAAAACCTTAGATTCTCTTTTACTTATTTCATCAGTTATTTAACACGTTATATGACTTATTGAAAGTTATGCCCCGCTCTAAAACAAATCCTTGCGCGCAAAATATTAAAAAAAAAAAACCAGTGTACCTATTTCTGTCCTATGTTGTTTTCCCCTCAAGCACAGAATAAGATTAAACTCAATTGAAAGTACATTTGTATGCGACCTGGAATCTGATCTTTTCACGCAACAGTCTGAACAACCACAGATCCGATTTTTTCCAATGCGACCCAGGCCACTTGGCTATGTGGTCCTGAACCCGATCCTGAATCTGATCTTTTCTAATGCGACCTGCGCTGCGCAGCAGCTAAGACCAGACCAAACGCCATTAATACCCGACAAAGGACACTATTCTGGGTCTTGCTATTAAGAAGCGGCAACAGAAACAATAACCATGGCAGATGATATGGAGAGCAGTATTTATGCTTAACCATCTTGAAAAGATTGTCTTTAATGCTGGGAAAGATTGCTAGATGCGCACCTGCACTACCATCCATGTTTACGTCCATAAACACAGAGCATGTGGGCCTGTGACCTCATTGCGCGTCCTCTACTGCGCATACGGGATACTTGTATTGTATGACTGCAGTTCACACAGGAGATCACATACAAGTCGCATTTGGAAATGTGAACGGCAACACAGAAAAATGGGATTTGACAAAAACAATTTGGAATTGAGCATCAAGGCACGCGGTGTGAACGTAGCCTAAGAAGCCACTGTTCCTTTCTGAGGCCATTTTTATTTTATTTCTCCCAATAAAACAACAGAATGTGTACTTTCTCACACAGAGTGGGATTGTTATTTTTGAAAGACAAAATATGAATTCTTTTAGATGTTTCCTAACTTGTATATAAATTGAATAATTCAATGTGTACAGAGGCAACATATTCTCATTATCAGTTTGTATGAAATCGTATGCAGTGTTATGCACAGTATTTCGTACGTTTTTGACGTTTTTCCCAGAAATATACAGATCAGTGCGCATGCGCAGGCAGACAGACGAAAAAAGCAGATCCGCGGACGGACGTAAAACTGGGAAAAACAGTGCAATAACTACTTCTTGCTGTCTCGCACTACGTTGCTTGCTGTTTTGTATCTTAGGGTTAGGGTTAATTCTATATTAAATTCTATGTTACATGTATGGTGCGTAAGATTCCCATGCGCAAGGATATCAAGTAAGACGTAAAAATATGACTAAAAAAGTCTAAAACGTACGAAATTACTGTGCATAACTTTTCGTACGATTTCGATGACGAACTGATAATGAGAATACACTGACAGAGGGTCCGGAAAGGAGAGAATTAGTGAGAGAAACAAAACTCTGTCCACAGGACAACGATAATTTAAATCTAGGCCTTATTTAAGGTGAACAAAGCCATTCTCCATTACAGGATGGCTACAGAGCGTGGAGGAGACATGAATATATATCAGACAACAACTTTTAAAGCAAATAATTGAAAGACTATTTTCAAACTGTGTTTGTTTATTAAAAACTATTCATATCTCAACAGCTCTTAAAGGAATAGTACACCCAAAACATGATTAGCCTTCATTTTCTACT